>CM035632.1:74892724-74942724 GCA_020496765.1 Gossypium stocksii | reverse complement strand
CTAATTCCCCCTCGTTCTTTTGTACGCCCTGACCCTTAAGTCCCTAGTGAGGGACTTGGTGTGCGGAGTTAAACACTTAGGTCGTTCCGCTCCCTCGGGGAACATGGCACAACGGGGGCCGCGGTAGTGTAGGTGCGAGCTCCTAACTCTTGGTGGCTTCGGGCACTTGCTCAATCTCCCCTTGTGTTTTTCTTGGGCCAAGTGTAAAATTTTCAGTTAAAAAAACCCAAGTGTAAGTGGCCTAAAAAAGATGTCCCCATTTCAGACATGTGCTGGAGCCTCGGCCACCGAGGCACCAAGTGTAAAATTTTCAGTTCAAAATGCTAACTGTAAGTGGCCTAAAAAAAGTGTAAGTGCAGGAGCCTCGGCCACCATTGGCACCTTGGTGCCTCGGATGTCCGGTAGCTCCGAGTCCTGGTCCCAAAGGTAGAATTCAAATACCGTTACATGTTCGGTACCCAACAATGAATAAATCATCTCGGTCCCTCCCTAATCCCCAATGGTAGAATTTAGATACCGTTATATGTTCGGTATCCAACAATAAATGAATCGTCTCGGTCCCTTCCCTTTTGCAACAAGAGCCCCCGACACATTGGGCCCTTGGTCGTGCAGTAGAGTCGTATATCATCGGCCTCGTATGCCATCCCATGGTGCAGGGCCATCAGGCACCATCGACCCCTTCAATGTGTGGGAGCATCGGGCAGCACCGGCATCTTGCTGCATGAGATGTGCGGGAGCCTCGAGCACCATCGGCACTTCGGTGCGTCGGATGTGTGGGAGCCTCGAGCCATTCGACACCTTGGTGCGTCTGATATGTGGGGGCCTCGAGCCGCATCGGCATGTTGGTGCATCAGATGTGCGGGAGCCTCGAGCCATTCGGCACCTTGGTGCGTCGGATGTTGTAAACGAAAAAGTATATAAGATTTTTCCTATACAATTCATCACTTTTTTGCTTAATTTTATTGCTAAAACTTAGAAATTGCTTATTAAATTAATGAAATATGTGGAAAAATGAAATTAGGACATGGAAATTATTAAAATGTAATTTTATGTTTTATTATATAGTTTTTACGCATTAAATGGCTTATTTTATATTAATTTGAGCATATTCTATTTTTAAGTTATAAAATGGGCCATGCATGATTTAATTTAATAATAAAATATAAATTTATATTTAATAAATTATTTCTATATGTTTCATTAATAAAATTGGGCTTAATTTATTAAAATTAATTAATTAAAGTTGTTAATTTGCATTGTTTGGTCCCCTGATTTTTCTGCTATTTTCAGACAGGTGGGAGAGCTTTAATTCAATTACAAAGCCATCCCAATTGGACTAAATTAGCCCCTAATTTCGGCTGCACATGGAGGTTAATAAATCAACATTTGGGTTAATTGCATGAAGTCCCTGAAGATTTAAAGGAATCGGAGATTTACCTGAAGATTTACTGGAGACTGAGTCTTGCTCCTGCTTGATGTGGGACATGAATCAAGCTAAAAATCAGCCACCTACATGTATGGCCGGCCACACTTGGAAGGATTTGAAGTGGATGAACACTTCCATTTTTAGTAAACTCACACCCCAACCTCACCTACAAATAAGACCCTTCACCTCACTTCTCAAATCATCCCTCATTCATCCATTCTCTTCTCTTCTCTTATTTTCTCTCAATACTCTCTTCTCCCCACACCGTCCACCATCATTCCTTAAAGGGTTTTAGCTATTTAGCCTATCAAGAAACTTGGTTGGCCACCTTGGAGAGCCATCAGCAAAGGAGCAAGCAAGAGTCGAAGGAGTTCTCACCATTCAGAGTCTTGGGTAACAGCCGTCTGAATAGGGTGTAATCTTTCTTTTCTTAAAGTTGATTTAAATGTTTCCTATGAGTTCTTTGTTCTTGTTTTCAACAATGAAAGCTTAATTTTATTTAAGCTAGGATGATTATTTTAATTAAATAATATTTATTTGATTCATGCTTAAAATGTTTGTGCCTCAATCGATCATATTTTCAATTAAAATCAAGTCTGTATTTCGTTCATACGTGATTGAAATGCACCTGAATTAGTTGAGCGATCCTAACCAGACGACGGCTAATGGACGCATAATTGAAATGTGCATGCTCAATTTAGATCCTTGAACCGATTAAATTGCAGGTTGCATAACATCCCTAGTACGGCTCTGTTATCTGCATCGTTTTTAGATTTGTGTGATTAAATTGTTTCATACCTGATCCGTCCCTGTTACTTCACATGAATACTAAGAAATCTCAAATGGTTTTCAAACTCATGAGAGGTCGAGTTACCATGGAATGTTTTTCCGAATGTTATTAAGCATGTTGAAAATAAATTAAGTTTAATTAGAGTAATTATCCTAGTTTATTTATGTTAGAATTGTTGCATATCGTGTTAAATTTGCTAAAATCTATTTCATTCATATAGTTGCATACATAGGATAATTTGCATCAGGGATCAATGCATCTAGTTATTTTAACTCTTTTTAATCATCACTACCAATTAAATTAAGTTTTTATTCAACGAATTGCTAATCTAATTTTATAATTAATTGACTTTGCGCTAATACAATCCCAGTGGAGACGATAACTCTTTATACTTACTTATTACTTGAGCGACTGTGTACACTTGCACAAACCAATCGTTTCAAGTTTTTAGCGCCCTTGCCAGGGATTGTTAATTGTCGCCAGAGTTATTTTTTTTGTGAAATTATTTATTTTTCAATTTGGTTTATTTCTAACATTACTAGCTTCTTTTTTTTTTAAATTTTGTGAATTTTTTTCAGGAGTTTATGAGCATAGATCGGATTATCGATATACTCTCTGTAGACCCTGAAATCAAGCAGACCTTTAGACAAAGAAGACGTGAAAAAACATTCCAAAGGCAAAATGAGATGGACCTTGGAAATCAAAATCAAGACCAAGGTAATAAAGTCGATCATCTACGAAATCCCATCCTCATCGCCGATGATAGGGACCGATGCATCAGATAATATGCTGTGCCACTCTTCAATGAGTTGAATTTAGGAATTAGAAGGCCAAATATTGAGGCAAATTATTTCAAATTGAAACCAATGATGTTTCAAATGCTACAAACAGTGGGCCAGTTCAGTGGTATGCCCATGGAAGATCCACATCTCCACCTTCAATTATTTTTGGAGGTGAGTGATTCATTCAAGATAGCCGGTGTGACTGCTAACGTACTGAGGTTGAAGTTGTTCCCGTACTCATTGCAAGATCGAGCACGGGCATGGCTCAATTCTTTGCTACGAAGTTCCATATCTACATGGCAAGAATTAACAGAGAGATTTTTGGTTAAGTATTTCCCGCCTAGAAAGAACGCTAAGCTGAGGAACGAGATCACAACTTTCCAACAAGTAGATGACGAGTCTTTGTATGAGGCTTGGGAGCGATTCAAAGAGTTACTTCGCAAGTGCCCTCATCATGGGATTCTGCATTGTATCCAGTTGGAGACATTCTATAATGGTCTTAATGTGCATACGAGATTGATGGTAGATGCTTCTGTGAATGGTGCAATTTTGTCTAAGTCTTATAATGAGGCTTATGAGATCATCGAGAGGATCACAAGTAACAACTATCAATGGCCAACAAATCGTACAGTTTCAGGAAGACGTATAGCCGGAGTTCATGAAGTTGATGCTCTCACTTCATTATTAGCTCAGGTATCGCCTATCTCCTTGATGTTGAAACAGTTTACCACTAACAACTCTAATAATTTTACAGCTCAGCCACCAAGTCTGTTTGAACTAATTTCCTGTGTATATTGTGGGGAGGGTCATTCTTTTGAGAATTGTCCATCAAATTTTGAGTCAATATACTATGTGGGGAACCAGCAGCAAAATAGGAGTAGACAATGACCCCAGTCCAACTTCTAAAATCCTTCATGGCGTAACCATCCTAACTTTTCTTGGAGCAACTAAAGAAGTGGACCGAACAACTTTATGCAGCAGAAACCCAACCAAACCTAATGGTATATTCAGCAAGCTCCAAGGTCAGCCCAAGCTGAGCCATCAAACAGTTTGGAGAACTTATTAAAGACATACATGGCGAAGAATGATGCTTTGATCCAGAGCCAAGCAGCAACATTGAAGAATTTGGAGAACCAAATGGGTCAGTTAGCTACAGAGCTTCGCAATAGACCGCAAGGAACTTTACCGAGCGATACTGAGAATTCAAGAAACTTAGGTAAAGAGCATATCAAGGTAGTGGCATTATGAAGTGGTAAAGTTCTGGAGCCCCAAGTGATTGATGTTGAAGATGATCCTACGAGGAAAGAGGAAAGACAACTAGCCACTGAAATTCCTACACCAAAAGAGTCAAAATCTGCCAAGTCTGATAAGGTAAATCCTAACTTACTAAATTTAGATACTTTAACATCTTTTTTGGATGCAGATTTATCTACTTAGAAGAGTTGCCCGATACAACCTAAAGTTCTATCACCTCTATATCTGCAAAGATTGTAGCAACATAAGCAGAAATAGGAGGTGCAGTTCAAGAAGTTTCTCAATGTTTTGAAACAGCTACACATCAATATCCCGTTGGTGGAGGCTTTAGAACAAATGCCAAACTATGTGAAGTTTATGAAGGATATACTATCCAAAAAGAAACGACTGAGTGAGTATGAGACTATTACTTTAACAAAGGACTGCAATGCGTTTCTGCAGAACAAGTTGCCACTGAAGTTAAAGGACCTAGGAAGCTTTACGATACCCTGCAACATCGGTGAATCTTATAGTGGTAAAGCTTTGTGTGACTTAGGAGCAAGTATCAACTTGATGCCTAAGTCCATTTTCAAGATGTTAGGAGTAGGTGATGTACGAACCTACAACTGTGACGCTTCAGCTAGCAGATCGATCTATAGCCTACCCCGAAGGAAAGATCGAGGATGTTTTGGTAAGAGTTGATAAATTTATTTTTCCCACTGATTTCATTATCTTAGATTTCGAAGCAGATAAGGAAGTGCCAATCATCCTTGGAAGACCATTCCTAGCCATGGGAAGAACATTAATGGATGTACAGAAAGGTAAACTCACTATGCGAGTTCAAGACGATCAGGTAACTTTTAACATTCTGAAAGCGATGAAATTTCCCAATCCAGTAGAAGAGTGTTCAATTATGGAAGAAATAGAGACCTTGGTGTCTATAGAAAGAAATTGTGAAGAAGATCCATTGGAGAAGGCCTTAGAATTTGACCCTTTGGAGGATGAAGAAAGTGAAGAAAATATGGATTTGATGGAAGCCAATTCGAGAAAGTTTATTCAGACCACACGGTTTGAACTGTTGGAGTCAGAAGTCAGAGAATTTATTCAACCCAGGTTATCAATCGATGAACCACCTAAACTCAAGCTAAAAATACTCTATTCCCATTTGAAATACGTTTATTTAGGTGACTGTTCTACTTTGCCTGTGATTATTTCAATAGACCGAACGGAAGATCAAGAGGAGTGACTAATTACTATTCTAAGGAAATTCAAAAAAGCAATTGGTTGGACCATAATTGACATTCGAGGTTTAAGCCATTCTTTCTGCATGCACAAAATCATTTTAAAGGAGGGTGAAAGAGCTCGAATTGATGGGCAAATGAGACTTAATCCGATTATGAAGGAAGTGGTAAGAAAGGAGGTAATCAAATGGTTAGATGTAGGAATCATCTATCCTATTTCAGATAGTTCATGGGTAAGTCCGGTGCAGTGTGTGCTAAAGAAAGGGGGGATCACGATTGTTGAAAACAAGTATAACGAGTTGATTCCAACGAGAATTGTTACTGGGTGGAGGATCTGTATTGATTACAGAAAATTGAGTAAAGCTACTCAGAAGGACCATTTTCCATTGCCTTTTATGGATTAGATGTTAGATCGACTGGCAGGTAATGAGTTTTACTGGTTCTTAGATGGATATTCGGGATGCAATCAAATAGTTGGAGCTCCGGAGGACCAACATGAGACAATGTTTACTTGTCCGTATGTTACGTTTGCTTTTAGGCGAATGCCTTTTGGTTTATATAATGCACCTACAACATTTCAACGATGCATGATGGCAATATTCACTGATATGGTTGAAAATTTTGTTGAAGTTTTCATGGATGACTTTTCTATTTTTGGTAACACTTATGATATTTGCTTGAGTAATTTAGCTAAGGTACTAAAGAGATGCGAAGAGACAAATCTTGTCCTTAATTGGGAGAAGTGTCATTTTATGGTTAAGGAAGGGATTATCTTGGGACATAAAATCTCAAAAAAAGGAATTGAAGTGGAGAGAGCGAAGGTGGATGTAATTGAAAGATTACTGGCTCCCATCAATGCGAAAGGAGTCAGAAGTTTCTTAGGCCATGCCAGGTTTTACCGAAGGTTTATCAAGAATTTTTCGAAAATTTCTAAACCACTATGTTTATTGTTAGAGAAAGATACAGTGTTTGATTTCAAAAAAACGTGTTTAGAAGCTTTTGAATATCTGAAGAAACGATTAGTCTCAGCCCCAATAATTGTTACACCTGATTAGAGCTCACCTTTTGAGCTAATGTGTGATGCAAGTGACTATGCTATTGGAGCTGTGATGGGTCAAAGAAGAAACAAAGTCTTCCACCCTATCTACTATGCAAGCAGAACTTTAACGGGAGCCCAACTCAACTATACGGTAACCGAAAAAGAACTCTTCGCTGTAGTCTTTGCTTTTGACAAATTTCGCTTATATCTTATAGGTACCAAAGTTACGGTATTTACTGACCATGCGGCCATTAAGTACTTACTCACCAAGAAAGATGCGAAACCAAGGTTAATTTGTTGGATACTTTTGCTTCAAGAATTTGACCTTGAGATCCAAGACAGAAAAGGAGTCGAGAATCAAGTAGCTGATCATCCGTCAAGGTTAGAGCAAGATGAGGCAACTCAATCATGTGTGCCAATCAACGAGAACTTCCCAGATGGACATCTATTTGAGGTAAGTCAAATTCATGAAACTCCTTGGTTTGCTAATTTTGCCAATTATCTTGCATGTCAAATAATTCCTTGAGAAATGACATACCAACAAAGGAAGAAATTCCTTCGTGATAGCCGGTATTATTTTTGAGAGGATCTGTCTTTATTCAAACTATGTGCAGATAATATAATCTGAAACTGTGTAGCTGAAAGTGAGATTGCTGAGATCTTATATCATTGCCATTCATCTCCAAGTGGGGGACACTTTGGTGGCTCACGTACCACAGCCAAGATTTTACAAGCAGGTTTCTTTTGGCCTACATTATTTAAAGACGCTTACACTTATGTGAAGAACTGCGATAGTTGCCAAAGAACCGGAAATATATCAAGGAGGAATGAGATGCCATTAACAAATATTTTGGAAATGGAATTATTCGACGTATGGGTCATTGACTTCCTAGGCCCGTTTCCTTCTTCGTATAGAAACAAGAACATTTTGGTTGCTATGGATTATGTATCTAAATGGGTTAAAGCTGAAGCATACCCTACAAATGATGCTAAAATAGTCATGCGATTCCTGCATAAGCATGTGTTTACACGATTTGGGACACTAAGAGCTATTATTAGTGATGAAGGTTTTCATTTCGTGAACAAGTGGCTTAAGTGGTTGCTTGACAAGTATGATGTTAAGCACAAGATTGCTACTGCTTATCACCCCCAATCCAATGGGCAAGTTGAAAGAGTGAACCGTGAAATCAAAGGCATCCTTGAAAAGGTAGTACGCCCTAGTAGAAAAGATTGGTCTCAAAGGCTCGATGATGCATTATGGGCCTATCATACAACATTCAAGACACCACTAGGGATGACTCCCTATCGGTTAATCTTTGGGAAGGCATGTCATTTGCCATTAGAGTTGGAAAACAGAGCTCACTGGGCTTTGAAGAAGTTAAATTTTAATCTTGAGCAAGCCGGTGAGAGAAGGATGTTACAATTGGATGAGTTGGAAGAGTTGCGGTTGTTCTCCTATGAGAATGCCAAAATGTGTAAAGAAAGATAAAAAAGATGGCATTATAGTCACATACAGCCTCACAAGTTTAAGGAAGGTCAGAAGGTGTTGTCGTTTAATTCAAGGCTGAAGTTATTTCCTGGGAAGCTGAACTCCGGATAGAGAGGACCCTACACCATCTATCGAGTTTATCCTTATGGAGCTGTTGAATTATACGACAATCACGGAGGTACGTTTAAAGTTAATGGTCAACGTCTCAAACACTATTGGGATGGTGAAGTTGAGCAAGTTGAATCCTCGTTCAAATTAACAGACCCTTGATTTTTCACAAATTTGTTCTGTAAATAAATAAATAATTAAAATTTATTTTCTTAATTTAGGACATTTAATTAATTCTGTCTAAGGAGATTGGAATTTAAGCGGGACCGCTATGACCCCTCTAACATTTCCTGGGAATTAATTTAATGTGATTTGTTAAGAAGAAATTTTAATTAATTTTCAAATTCTTAAGTACTAGTTTTATTTTAATTTTAAATTCTTTTTTTTCATGTTAATAAAGGAGGCCAAAAATTGGCCTAAGTACTAATCAATTTTTCTTTTAAGTGAGTCTGTACATACAGTCCAAATTTGAGGCCCAAGTTAGCAAAAAGAAGGGAAAAATCTATGCCCTTGCTGCCACTTCCATTCCTTGCCGCCCAAGTAACCCTAATGTGGTTAAAATTGTGCTACATGTTGCCCTAATTTTTCCTATATAAACCCCTTTTCATTCTACTTCTTTCCACATACATCAAGCAAGTGGCTTAGCCTAAAAAAAATCCCAAAATTCTCTTCTTGTGTCGCTAGCCTCAAATCCCTAAAGAAATCCCTAGTTTTCTTTTTCTTTTCCCCTAGCCAAAATACCCTAGTGCCACCGAAAAAGGTTTGCCGAAGCATTGGCATTGCCGCCGCAAACCCACGTCACTGCCACACATCATCGTCACTACCACAATTTCGTCGCTGTCGCAAGGGTTTGCCATAGCAAATCCTATCACTTGCCAATCCTTTTCTCCCTATTTTGTCGAAACTTTGCTGAATTTTTGAGAAACAGGACCATGTCTCGTAAAAGAACTAGATCGTCAAAGACTACTCCAGAAAATCCAATCGTGATCGACGAAGAGGTGAAAGAGAGGTTTGATTCAATCTTCAAGCATCAACCCATGATGCAGGAAAAAGGTTTCAACTTAAAGAGTAATGATGTGAAGGTTGTTCCTGTGCCGATTAGAAAAGTAATCAATGCCCTCAAGTGGGAATGATTCTGTGATGCTCGATCACTTCCTGATAATGAACTAGTTCGAGAATTTTATGCAAGTTTGACTACACAAGATGCTACCGAGGTTATCGTTCGAAGAAAAAAGGTACCTCTTACTTCTAAATCCATCAATGATTTGTTCAATTTACCTGATGTTGAAGAAGATGAGTACTACCCTATGATGAACAACATCAATTGGGATTTACTTCAACAAGTACTTAATGTTGTGACAAATCCAAGATCCCAATGGATTATAAGAAAGTATGAGAGCCATTCTTGCCGAAGGGAATACCTAAAGTCAGTAGCAAAGGTATAGTTTTACTTTGTTCGTTATAGTTTTATGCCTATCTCACATATTTCCACTATCTCGATGGAACAAATGTTGTTGTTATATGCTATCTTGACAGAAATGTCCATTAATGTTGGGAAAATTATTCTCAAAGAGATTTATGATTGTGCTAAAAAGAAGAAAGGAAATGCTTATTTCCCATCATTAATCACTTCATTTTGCTTACGGGCCCGTGTGAAAACACAACCAAATCTGAAGAGGAAATATGTTCAAGGGTGCATTACAATTGATGACCATGAAAGACTAGTAGGAAGGGTGCAGGAACTAAACCAAGGTGAGCAAGCAGAGCCATCTGAGCTAGAAATGTAACACCCCAAACCCGGCGTGAACGTTACGCCCGGATTTGGAGGGTCACATGGTCTAAACCTCGAAATCTGAGAAATACTTTAATAAAGTCAAAATCCTTGTTTACTGCAAGTTCATTAAGTTTGAAAATCTCCTATAGAACAAGTTAGACAAACATTTTAATTTAGTTTTGAAAGCGTGATGGAAGTTAGGTTACCAAGTTGGCTCGAACAGTATAGGTCGTACTTTTTCTTTCAAAACATTTGTTATCGATTTTAGAAGCCCAGTTTAATTACTTAACCGATTCCATGCTAAAGTCGTGCAAAATAAATAAATAACCCAAATAAAAATTAAACCTCGTAATGGCCTTATTACATAGTTTAAACCAAAAGATAGAAAACGAGAATAAAAACGTAAATAGCGGAAGTCCAACTGGTGCAGAAAACAAGTAAAAATCATGTGGCCACCTCGAGTCCGTCACGGCTCCAAATCCACTAAGCCTGGGGGTTACCTGCACAAGTTGGAAATTAAAAGAGTGAGTTTGTGAAAACTCAGTGTGCAACTCCCCATCGGAACAGAATGGGCTGAAGCCCCAAACAGAAACAGATCTGGCCTAAGGCCACAATAGTTACAGAATACGTACATAATATGCAAAACCCACCTTAGCCAACCATCACACCACCCGTACCAACCAACACACCATGTGGGGAATAACTCAACCCACCCAGCCCACACACCAATGTGCAGCAAAGCTGCTAATAATAGAATATCGTGGCAGAGCCACCAGAGTCAGAATGAGTGGCGATGCCACTGTTATCAAAATCTGTGGCGTAGCCACTATAACAGAACTTCCTCCTTATTCATAAGCCCAACCCCATGTAAATACACAGAATAGAATACATATATTTATAACATACTTATAGAATAATAGATACAGATTTAAACATGCATAATCATTAACCTACCCTCCAAGGGTGTAATAGTCATTTCCAAAGCTGGGGGTAAAATGGTAATTTTACCCCCAGTGATATCTTAGTTCTTATTATCAGATTTTAATGCCTTATCACTAAATATAACCTCCTAACAGATCCCACCTCATGCTTAGCAGTCCAGATCCATAAATTAGGTCTAAAGTGATTTTGGGCCCAAAAGCCCCTATCGGCCCATGCGGGCCCACTCGTCCAAGTGGCCCATTACGCCTAATTCTGTGCTCAAAATTCTAGATTTTTACTTTTTCCCCTTTTAATAACCTCTTACCGGATATTTTACTTCTACGGGCCCATAGGCCCAGCCCGCTTCGACCCATCCGAGCCCAACCTAGCCTAAGTGCGCAGATTCGCACCAAATGATCTCCATGGAATAAAAACCCCTTTTTATCGGGCTCAGACTGGCCCATTAGCATTCTCACGCTAATGGCCTTCTATATGCCGGCATTTCGGCATTTCAGCTTTTACCGACTCACACTATAGAGGGTGTAGTTACACAACTGTTTACGAATAGCGATGACCAATCCCTGCGAGCGATCAACCTACAAACGTTTAATAAACTATTACACAATTTAATCGTTGTACCAACCAAAACCAAAAGGATCCCTTAATAATCGGCTCAAACTAGAGAGAGTTACCCCTTTTTCTTACCTTGTTGAGATCTAAACTACAGATCTAAGTCGCTACAATACTGTTGGCCACCAACTGCTCCTTGCGAGATCATCCTTAATTGCACTAATACACATAAGAAAACCAAAAAGAGAAGAGGCTATAAAGAATACTCAACCAAGGGGGTCAAATTGATAGTAACGAAAGTAGATAGGAAAAAGGTTTTGACTTTTCCTTATCCTCAAGAAACATAAAAGAGAAAAGCATAGAATACTCACCATAAGAAACCGTCTACTTGCGTTAAGAAGATAAAAAGAATCAGAGAAGAGGTTGGAAGAATAATAGGAAGAAGAGAATGTGGAGATTTGGCCTTGAGAAGTAAACAATAAAAAATGGGTCGGCCAAAGGAGTGATCTAAGGTAAGGAGTAGTGTTCGGCTTTTGATACAATTGGCCAAGAAAGGTGTTGTATACGTCGGTTCAAGCAATGGAGAAATGAAAGAGGAGGATAAGAGAATGGATTCGGCTATATGGAAAGTGAAAAAGAGGGGAAGTAGAGAAGAAGGGATGTAAGTTTCGACTGCTAGAGAAAAAAAAGAAAAGAAGCAACTTCCAAAGGAGAATTCGACATCCACCAAAAACTCTAAATCCCGAAACCCAAAGAGGAAGTCGGCACACCCCTACACCAAATGCCGAAACATCCCAACAAAAGAAAAGACCCCTAAAACCCTAAAGAAGCAATCGACTCTCACCCCTAATCCCTACTTTGCCGAAACCAACACCAAAGGTCAATAGCCGACCTATTCTCCCAAGCACCCCATATACGGCCAACTCTATCCTCCCACCCACATCCCTAAATTTCCTCCTTGTTTTACTCCAACCTCTTATTCAAATTCAAATTGAACTCCAAGACCAGTTCAACTCTTACCAAATCTCCACTGAGCTCCAGTCTTTGTATCCAACTCCAACACCTACTAGGTCCCTGAAGCAAAATTAAAATATTTTGCTACCATGGGAGTTCGAACCTGAGCTCTACACCTGCTAGATCATGCCACACCAAAGCCCACAAGTGGCACCTCATGCCACTCTACCACAGGGTTTTTTGTGATAAAAACCCCACCATTAATTTAAAAGCCCCACTTACTAGAGTCCAGATTCACTTAAGACAAAAGCTAAAATTTTGCCAAAGATTGAACCCAAACCTAAGCCTTCCAAAGGCCCACTAAACACACTCAAAAACATCAATTCAACAGATCCAAACATGAAAAATAATTTAAACATAGAACTTAACAACCCCTAAAGATTACGGCGTTACAAGAAACTGAAGAGTCGACAAATGCAGCTGAAACTGAAGATAACTCAGATGCAGACTCTGAAGAAGAAGCATCTGAAATAGAACCAATAGGTCCTAACCCAGTTGAAGGAACTAGAAACCCTAAACCTAAGGTTGAGCCAGAAGAAGAACCAGTTAAGCCAAGTGTTGAACCCGAATTTGTAACTCCAATACCAACTCATGGAAGTACTTCAAAGAAATCGGAGTTGTCAATTATGATGGATATGTGCAAGTTCATGCAAAAACAATAGAAAACTTACTGGAAATATGCAAAAATTAGAGATGATTCAATTTGAAACACCTTTAAGAATATCTCTAATACTTTTGTGCCTAAGTTCCCAAATGGTATCTTCGAGACATGGACGGAAGAAAGTGACGATGCAAGTGGGGATGGAGCTTAGAAAGACAAAGGGAATGAGTCAAAAAATAAAAAGGGGGGATTGTCTTTTTATTTTATTCTAGGAACTTATTTCTTTAGTATTTAGGATTTAATTTTTGCAAAATAAAACCTAGCAACCATGAATAAATACTTCTTTAAAAAGAAAAAGACTAAGTGATATGGTAATGGTAATAAACATGTCTAGGATTGGGTTATAAAGAAAGACTTGGTATTTAAGCAATCTTAATAACTCACCTCTCTTTCTTTTTTAATCCTATCTGGTGTTCAGTTTTTATTCATTACTTTGTTCTTGCAATGAGGACATTGCTTGTAACATCCCAAAATAGGGCCTAATCGGAATAGTGGTTTCGTAACCACAAATTCGAGATAGAAATAATTATTTTATAATTATTTTGAGGTCTATATTATGATTGCATGATGGTGTGAAATTTTCTTGAAGAAATTCTATGCGGAAAGTGCTTAATTTAAAATTAGGGACTAAATCGAATAAGTTGCAAAACTTGCATTCTAGAAGTTTCTAGTATGAAATTGTTTTGAAATATTAATTAGGAGGTCTTAAATAGTAATTTGGCCAATTTTAAGTTCATGGACAAAATTTGGACATGGATGGAATTTTTGAAAGTTTAGTAAGGAGGGGCATTTTGGTCATTTGGATATTAACATGAAATAAAAAGGGAAAAATAACACAAAATTGATCATCTTCTTCATTACCACGAAATTTCATGGGTTCTCCATAGCTAGGGTTTGTTTCAAGCTTCCAAGCTCCATAGTAAGTGATTCCAAGGCCCGTTTTTAATGTTCTTTACGTTTTCGTAGTCCTAGTAGCTCGATAAAGCTTATGTTAGCAATATTTTAAGTTAGGGTTCATATTTGGAAAAATACCCATAGGTGAAATTTGTGTATTTTAATGTTTTATGATAGAATATGAGGTTTTAAACTATGCTAGACAACTTGAGCTACTCGGTTTTAGGTAAAAACGAGTAAAAGGGCTTAATTGGTAAAAATACCTATTGTACATAAGTGTATGTTATAGTAGGAATTTGAAGATGATGTTGGTAAATAAATGATCAGCATGTCTTAAAATACAAGAATTTGTGATAAGTTTTGATTTCCGAGTCTTGGGGCAAAAGTGTAAATATGCAAAAGTTTAGGGGCAAAAATATAATTTTGCCAAAGTTTGAGTAAAGGGCTGTTTTGATAAATGTTGATATTAAATAAGTTAAATTTGCTATTATAGATCAAGAAGAATGAAATTCGGGAGTAGATCGGGGAAAAGAAAAAGTAAAGGACTAAATTGTAAAGTTTAGTCACATTTGGTATCGAGGTAAGTTTACGGTAAATAAATGCAATATTCTGTTATTTTACATTACTATTGTCATTTTCCAGCATTTATATATTCATTTTATGAAAATAATCAAGTTGAATATAAGTTGATATGACAGAGAAAAGCAGTAGAAAGTCCCGATTGAACCTTAAGAATGTTAGGATACGAAATGTCATGACATTAGGGGTCGACAGGACAGAACAGGACAGAAATGAGCCATTAAGTCCGTACTAGATATACGGCTTTGGAGACAGGATAGAGCCATGTAATTCCATATTAGATATATGGCATTGGAGACAGGAATAATTCATGTAAGTCCATGTCAAAGACATGGCATTGGCAGGATATTGTTAGACAGGAACAACCCTAGTATCCTTAGTATTCCGAGTGGTTCAACGGGCCATTAATCAAGTAAATGTACAATGAATTATCAGTAAAGGAAAGGTAGATTGTAATCATGAATAATGAAAGGTCAGGTAAGAAAGAAGGTAAGTGAAGAAGAAGAAGGCAGAAAATGAGATGTAAAGAAAGCTTATAATGCTAATTGATAGTTTGCATACTTATCCCATATGATAAATGTTGTAATTTATTTACTTGTAAACTTACTAAGCCTAGTGCTTACCCTCTTTATTTCTTTCTTCTTATAGTTCTTGCCAAGCCACTCGGGGATCAAAGGAAACGTCGGAGATCCGATCACACTATCGAGGAATCCTATCGGTATAGTTAGACGTTTCTTTTCGTGTATGGCATGTATAGGGACTTGGCTTCTTTTGATATGGATGTCTTATGACATGTTCAATGAATGGGATGTAAATACTTGATAGTAAATAGCTAATGAAATGGCTAATGATATACAAGTATGATAGTATGTATGCTTGAGTGATAACTGTCACATGGAAATTAAGGAAAAATGTGAAAGTAGCTTAAAAACAGAACATTGTAACAGCAGTGATGTGAGTTTGAAAAATCACTAAAAATAATAGAAACATGGTTTGGTGGTGAATAATATATGAAATTAAAGCTTATTGTGTCTATTTTCATATGGAACAAACAAAATAGGAAAATGTATTGTATTTTATGAGATATCTGAGTTTTAGTAAAACAGGGCCAGAGCGATTTCCGGATCCCCTGTTCCAAATTTGGAAATTCACCATAAATTTTAAAAAAATAATTAGGAGGATTACTTTATATTTTCAGAATTCTTATCGAGTCTAGTTTTAATAGAAACAAATGGCATAGTCATATGAATTTTTTACAAGGAGAAAAGTGGTTCGTAATAAGTTGAGGTCAGTGCAATTGAGTTCTGAAACAGGGGCAACTTTAACTAATAAACTGTACTAATCGGTCTAGCCAAAAATTCTAGAAAACATTTAGCAGATAGATACATGAGTCTAGATTAAGGGAAATTTTACGGATCTTGATTTCGAGTTTCGTAACTCGAGATATGATTTTTCAAGCGACCCAGACGCAGATAAACTGCTTATTCCGAAAATCAAAATAGATAATGTAAAGTTGTTTAAAATGGTAAATTATGTGTAGTAACACTTCAAGCTCGACTCCGGCGACGGTCTCGGGCGTGGGGGCGTTACATTGCTTCTTTTTAAGGGGGTATGGCAAATAGGTTGCACGAGTTTTTTTTTTGTTGTTTCAATCAATTTTTTTCATAAGTATACTTTAATAAATGAATGTTTCAAGAAATTTTTTGTTTTAATAAGATAGTTCGTATGCAAGCATGAATGATGATTTTATCTAAGTAATTGTATGTTATCGTGAAGTATGGAATAATTATATGAACTTAGCCGTAGGTAATGTTTGCCATGAAAACTTAGTTTCTTCTGAGATTATACATACATGGGGGTTTATATCTTTAGAATTGACTTAGTGACTTTCTTGAGGCGAAATCCTCGGAGATATAAAAATCTAAAATGATATAGGCACCATTTCTTTGGAACGTTTGAGCCTTTCAAAGCCAACCTTGCGACATTTGACCCTTGAAACCAAAATTTTAAGCTTAATGGCCTGTTTATTGCAATGAACCTACATTATGAGCCATATTCCCATCTTTTGAAAGTTACCCCAATTTTTTACACCCATCTTAACTGAAGTGGTCTTGGTAGTCAATGTTTAAATGTTTAGAAGATGTATGTGCTCATATTTAAAAAAACACACACACACACACAAAAGAGTGAAGAAAAGTTTGCTCAGTCTTGAGAAAGAAAAATATATGAACATATGTTCAAAATAAATTTGGGGGTGTTCCAAAGGTTCACTTAAAGAAGAAGGTTAAATTTCAAGTCCAAGACAAAATTAAAGGTTAAGATTTTGAAACCAAAATTTCTCATCTCTTAAAATCCCTACCTTCAACCGAGCCCCATTACAACCTTATGAAAGACCTATTGATTTGGTGATTATGTCACCTACATTAGTAGAGTGGAAGTACTAAGTTCAACATATGAAGAGCATAAATAAGCCTTATGATTGTTTTGCTTGATTGATGAGAAATTATGTTGAATGAAGAATATTATTTTCGGCAATGGCATGCGTGCATATCATGATTCATGTTGGCATATCTTGAAACTTAGTATGAAACTCTCAAATGTGTGCATATGAGGTAATTATTAATGAAGAAGATCTATGAGCATGAATTTATTGAAGCATGATTATAGGACGAGGATTGATGCTACTCACATTCTTAGCTAAATTTGCCTTAGCAAAACCTGGTGTTGTGCATAAACATTATTCGGGACGAGTAATAATTTAAGTTTGGGGGTGTGTAAACGAGAAAATATATAAGATTTTTCCTATATAATTCATCACTTTTTTGCTTAATTTTATTGCTAAAACTTAGTAATTGTTTATTAAATTAATGAAATATATGGAAAAATGAAATTAGGACATGGAAATTATTAAAATGTAATTTTATGTTTTATTATATAGTTTTTATGCATAAAATGGCTTATTTTATATTAATTTGAGCATATTCTATTTTTAAGTTATAAAATGGGCCATGCATGATTTAATTTAATCATACAATATAAAGTTATTTTAATAAATTATTTCTATATGTTTCATTAATAAAATTGGGCTTAAGTAATTAAAATTAATTAATTAAAGTGGTTAATTTGCATTGTTTGGTCCCCTGATTTTTCTGCTATTTTCAGACAGGTGGGAGAGCTTTAATTCAATTACAAAGCCGTCGCAATTGGACTAAATTAGCCCCTAATTTTAGCTGTACATGGAGGTTAATAAATCAACATTTGGGTTAATTGCATGAAGTCCCTGAAGATTTAAAGGAATCGGAGATTTACCTGAAGATTCACTGGAGACTGAGTCTTGCTCCTGCGTCATGTGGCACATGAATCAAGCTAAAAATCAGCCACCTTACCTACATGTATGGCCGACCACACTTGGAAGGATTTGAAGTGGATGAACATTTACATTTTTAGTAAACTCACACCCCAACCTCACCTATAAATAAGACCCTTCACCTCACTTCTCAAATCATCCCTCATTCATCCATTCTCTTCTCTTCTCTCATTTTCTCTCAATTCTCTCTTCTCCCCACGCCATTCACCATCCTTCCTTAAGGGGTTTTAGTTATTTCCCTATCAAGAAACCTTGGTTGGCCACCTTGGAGAGCCATCAGCAAAGGAGCAAGCAAGAGTCGAAGGAGTTCTCACCATTCAGAGTCTTGGGTGACAGCCGTCTGAATAGGGTGTAATCTTTCTTTTCTAAAGTTGATTTAAATGTTTCCTATGAGCTCTTTGTTCTTGTTTTCAACAATGAAAGCTTAATTTTATTTAAGCTAGGATGATTATTTTAATTAAATAATATTTATTTGATTCATGCTTAAAATGTTTGTGCCTCAATCGATCATATTTTCAATTAAAATCAAGTCTGTATTTTGTTCATACGTGATTAAAATGCACCTGAATTAGCTGAGCGATCCTAACTAGATGACGGCTAATGGATGTATAATTGAAATGTGCATGCTCAATTTAGATCCTTGAACCGATTAAATTGCAGGTTGCATAACATCCCTAGTACGGCTCTGTTATCTGCATAGTTATTAGACTTATGTGATTAAATTGTTTCATACCTAATCTGTCCCTGTTACTTCACATGAATACTGAGAAATCCTCAAATGGTTTTCAAACTTATGAAAGGTCAAGTTGCCATGGAATGTTTTTTTGAATGTTATTAAGCATGTTGAAAATAAATTAAGTTTAATTAGAGTAATTATCCTAGTTTATTTATGATAGAATTGTTGCATATCGTGTTAAATTTGCTAAAATCTATTTCATTCATATAGTTGCATACATAGGATAATTTGCATCAGGGATCATTGCATCTAGTTATTTTAACTCTTTTTAATCATCACTATATCTCAAATTGAGTTTTTATTCACCGAATTGCTAATATAATTTTATAATTAATTGACTTTGCACTAATACAATCCCTGTGGAGATGATAACTCTTTATACTTACTTATTACTTGAGCGACTGTGTACACTTGCACAAACCAATCGGTATAGATGTGCGGGAGCCTCGAGCCATTCGGCACCTTGGTGCGTAGGATGTGCAGGAGCCTCAACCAACATCGGCACGTTGGTGTGTCGAATGTGCGGGAGCCTCAAGCAGCACCGGCACGTTGGTGCGTCGGATGTGTGGGAGCCTCGAGCCATTCGGCACGTTGGTGCGTAGGATGTGCAGGAGCCTCGAGCAACATCAGCACCTTGGGGTGTCGGATGTGCGAGAGCCTCGAGCCATTCGGCACCTTGGTGCGTAGGACCAGCATTGACACGTTGATGCATCAGATGTGCGGGAGCCTTGAGTCATTCGGTACCTTAGTGAGTCGATGTGCGGGTGCCTCGGTCGTACCAACAGCTTGGTGCGTCGGATGTGCAGGAGCCTCGAGAAGCATCGGCGTATTGGTGCTGGGATGTGCAGATGCCTCGGGCAGCATCGGCAGCTTGGTGCGTCGGATGTGCGGGGTAAGGAAAAGTGTCCTCGTTTCAGACACATGAATGTCACCTGGTAGCACATTGACCAACTTTTTTTAGCTCTTTAGGGGGTAGGTGATATTGAGGGAGCACAGGGGTTGTCTAGGGCACTGCCCACGCCCATCTCATGCCCAGACATTGGTGCCCCCCACTGTCGGTTAGGTTCTTGGTGGTGTTTTGGTGATCCATCCGAGCAATGCTCAGGTGTGCCGTTCCGGCGGTGCTCCGGCGAGACATCCCTGAATATAAAAATGGTGCAAGGAGTCATCCCAGTCCCTCCCACTTGGGAACAAGAGCTTTCAGCACCTAGGGGCCTTGGTCGTGCTGGAGAATCGGGCACCATTAGTTCCGTGGTGCTTGGATGCACGGTAGCCTCAGACAGCATCGGCCGCTTGGTGCATTGGATGTGCAGGAGCCTTGAGTAGCATCGGCACCTTGGTGCGTCAGATGTGCGGGAGCCTCGAGCCATTTGGCACCTTGGTGCATCGAATGTGCAGGGGCCTCGAGCCGCATCGGCACCTTGGTGCGTCGGATGTGCGGGAGCCTCGAGTAGTATCGGCACCTTGAGGTGTCGGATGTGCGGGAGCCTCGAGCCATTTGGCACATTGGTGCGTAGGGTGTGTGGGAGCCTCAACCAGCATAGGCACGTTGGTGCATCAGATGTGCGAGAGCCTCGAGCCATTCGGCATCTTGGTGCGTCGATGTGCGGTTGCCTCAGGTCACACTAACACCTTGGGCGTCGGATGTGCGGGAGCCTCGAGCAGCATCGGCACATTGGTGCTAGGATGTGCGGGTGCCCCGAGCACCATCAACACCTTGGTGCGTCAGATGTGCGGGCTAAGAAAAAGTGTCCCCGTTTCAAACATATGGATGTCACCTGGTAGCGTAGCGTACTAGCGTTATTTTTTCCAAGATTTTGGTGAATTTCTTTCTTGATTTCTCGTGTGTGGGTCTGCCTTAATCTTTTGAATATTATGGCAGTAAGGAGGTTGCTGAGTGTGTTGCTTTGAGTTTGTGGCTTGTTTCTTAGTTTTTATGGCTCTTTCGGTGGTTGTACGTTGCTTTTGATTGGACGCGACAGATTCTGACGTTGATTTTCGCCGGACAAGACGTCTCGTACAGGGTTTTCTTTCGGCTTTTTTACTAAATTAACCCAAAAAAATAAATTAATTATCAAAATAACCCTCCTTTTTAATTAAATACAAAAATGACCCGTTTTCTACAGTAAAAAGTGGTGGAGCCATATCATATGGCGCCACCACAGTGCCACGTCAGCAAAAGGGTTTAAAAAATTATTTTTTGGTGGAGCCATATTGAATGGCGCCACCTGTATAAAATACCAGGGAAATACTTAGAGTTCTGGAAAAACGGGGGACCTAAAAAAAAATAAACCTTTTCTGGGTGGAGCCATTCAATATGGCGCCACCACTTTTCTGACACCCCCACCCTTTTTTTTTTCCTTTTATTTTCATATTTATTTTTTACTTTTTTATTTTGTTCATTAATAAATTTTATTTTTTATTTTTTTACTTTTTTGATTTTTTTCTTATTTTATTTTGTTTTATTTTTTATTATTAATTTTAAAAAATTTGTAATGTATATTTAAAATATTTTATAATATATTTTTTAAAATTTTAATTATTATTTTTAAAAATATTTTTTTTAGCTTTAGATATATATTTGTGAAATTAATTTTTTATAAATTTTAAAAATGTATTTTGTAATTTAATTTTTTCAAATTGTAAATATTATTTTTTAAATATTAACCATATTTTTAATAATATAAAAATATTTAAACTTTTGAAATTGGTAAATACAATTTCTTTAATTTCTTTTTACATTTTTAACCTTTTTTAAACTTTTGAAAAGTTTGGGGGACCTTAATTGCAATTATTCATTTTCCTGGTGGAGCCATTTCAAATGGCGCCACCACTTTTCTGACACCCCCAGCCCTTTTTTTTTTTCTCCTTTTATTTTCATATGTATTTTTTACTTTTTTATTTTGTTCATTAATAAATTTTATTTTTTTATTTTTTTACTTTTTTGATTTTTTTCTTATTTTATTTTGTTTTATTTTTTATTATTAATTTTTAAAAATTTGTAATGTATATTTAAAATATTTTATAATATATTTTTTAAAATTTTAATTATTATTTTTAAAAATATTTTTTTAGCTTTAGATATATATTTGTGAAATTAATTTTTTATAAATTTTAAAAATGTATTTTTCAAATTAATTTTTTAAAAATATAAATATATTTTTTAAATATTAATCATATTTTTAGTAATATAAAAACATTTAACTTTTTAAAATTTATAAATACAATTTCTGTAATTTCTTTTTACATTTTTAACCTTTTTTAAACTTTTGAAAAGTTTGGGGGACCTTAATTGCAATTATTCATTTTCCTGGTGGAGCCATTTCAAATGGCGCCACCACTTTTCTGACACTATTTTTTTTTATTTTTTCTTAAATTTTGTCTTTTTCTTAATTTTTTTATTTTTTAAGTTTTTTATTATTTTCTTATTGTATTTTGTTTATTTAATTTATATTATTAATTTTAAAAAATTTGTAATATATATTTAAAATGTTTTATAATATATTTTTTAAATTTTAATTATTATTTTTAAAATTATTTTTTTAACTATAGATATATATATTTGTGAAATTATTTTTTTATAAATGTTAAATGTATATTTTCCAAATTAGTTTTGAAATTATCAATTTTATAATATTTGTAAATTTTAGATATGTATTTTGAGATTATTTTTTTAAATTTTAAATACAACTTTTTAATACATTTAAAAAATCATAATTTTTTAATAATATAAGAAATCATAATATTTTAAATTTTTTTAAATTTTGTCTTTTTCCTTTTTTTTACTTTTTTGAAATTTTATTTTTTTCTTATTTTATTTTATTTATTTATTTTATTATTAATTTTAAAAATTTTTTAATATATATTTAAAATGTTTTATAATATATTTTTGACAATTTTAAATATTATTTTTAAATTTTTTTAACTTTAGATATATATATTTAAATTTTAAAGTTTAAATTAATATATATATATATATTTATTATAACTAGTCACATCATGTCAGTGATGTGACTATTAATAAATTTAAATATATTAAAAAATATATTAAATATATGATTTTCTTTTTTTAACTCTTTATTATTTTAAGAAAAAATTTTGTTATATATATATGGGTGGGGCTTGGTCCCCCCCATTGCATAGATAAGAAGCTCAGTGATATAAAAGAAAAAAAGGTATGTTTGTTATTTTTTTTTTTTTGTTTTTATATTTTATAGTTAATGTAATATAATAAATAATTGTATTGTATTTTTTTTATATTATACAGATTTTAAGATGTCTTCCGGAGCAAATACGGTTCACACTTCATCGATGATCGACGAAACAGTAAAATTTATTATAAATTAAATTAAAAATCGGTTTAGTTTTCCTTTTTTTTTTTTGCTAATCGCTACTCTTTTGAATATGTTTTGACTACTTTAAAATACTTATCTCTAATTAGTTGTTATTTAGCTTTTGTTGAATATTTTAGATTATTAATTTGATTATACTTTGTAATACTTTATTTTTGTTATAATTGATTTAGATATACATTATTTGTAATTGTATTTGTATGCTTATAAAAAAAAGTTAATATCACTCACCTCCAAACATCAAATTTAATCACACAAATTATAATAGAATAGATATATTATAAAAATAAATTAGGATATTTTCAATTTTTAAAATAATTATCCCTTAAAATCGACTTACGTAAAACTTTACTCTATTTTTACTAATTTCAACTTAATTTATTAGACGGTGTCTAGGGATTAATACGCAAAACTATTACTTCACGAGGTCGATTTATGAAAAAAAAATTCCTTTTAATTTTAATATATATATTATTAAAACAATAATAATAAAAGTGAATATATTTGATTATTTACTGGTTAATTTATAAATATGTAGAAAACATAAGTATTTGTTTAAAAATTACTTTATGTTTTTAAATTTTATAATATAAAAAAATATTAGTATTCCTTGAAAAATAAGTTTTTGCTATTACTCACTTTAAAATTTGAATAAGATATCATAAAATTTTAAAATTAGAAATATATACGTATTGTAGCCATTGGTGTCAAATTGAACTTGCTTGAACCAATCATCTTCTCTTTGGTTGCTTTCTGGTTTGGACTTATTTTTTAAAATGGTGGAGTTTGAGTTGCTGCTCAATGAATTTCTCTTTTCTTGTAATTTTACTAGTCCTTAGTTCATATTCATGTAATTTCTCCCATTCTTTTATTATTAATATATTTATTTTAATTAATTTAATACTTAACTATGGTTAGGATATAATAATCACATTTGATTTCTACGTGTTATTATTAATATTTCATGATAAATTTTTATTCTATTATTAATATATTATTACTTATGTAAATTAACTTAAATAAAAAAAATATTTAGAATGGTTACGTTGGTATAGTATAAGTGTGATGTTTTTGTTTTCTCAACCTTTCAATTTTACTCTTGA
Organism: Gossypium stocksii; assembly: GCA_020496765.1. Classification (NCBI taxonomy): domain Eukaryota; kingdom Viridiplantae; phylum Streptophyta; class Magnoliopsida; order Malvales; family Malvaceae; genus Gossypium; species Gossypium stocksii. Next base: position 74,918,645 of record CM035632.1, on the reverse strand, counting down.
ATATATATTTTTATGTTTAAATTATATAGATAATTGATTTGTCATATTTTTAAAAAAAATTTACTATACAGGATGGTTATCGGGTTTTGAGGTTGCGGCATCATTTTCCTAAGTACGATCCGGACGATCGGATCATGCCATACTTACGGTTGGCCGGATTTGGGGACGTCGCACTAATCCGGAGGTTTGACTTAAGGCCGAACTTACTATCCGCCTTGGTTGAGCGGTGGTGTACTGAGACCCACACATTCATTATGCCGTGCGGGGAGTGCACTATCACATTAGAAGACGTCGCTATGCAACTTGGGTTACGAGTTGACGGTGCTGTGGTCACGGGTCGAAGCAAAGTGTTAGAACCTTCTGTAGTATGCCACAGACTGCTTGGACGGTCCCCTAGAGATGGAGAACAGAATTTTACATGCTTGACATTGGCATGGTTGAGAGCAAATTTTAAGCAGTTATCGAGCACTGCCACTGAGCAAGAGGTGATGTATGCTGCTCGAGCCTATATTATGCAGCTGATTGGGGGGGTACTTATGCCAAACAACACGTCTAATAGAGTCCACTTAAAGTACTTGCCTCTATTGGAGGATTTTTCTCGTGCCGGTAGCTACAGCTGGGGATCTGCAGTGTTGGCTGCATTATACTATGAGCTTTGTCGAGCAACAAAACATGGGGTTAGTAATATGGCTGGTTGTCTGGGTCTACTGCAGTCTTGGGCTCTATACAGAATGCCGTTTCTAGCGGCTGTTAGGCACCAACCATATTGTTGGCTACTTATAAATAGGTAAAAACAAAATTATACTTAACATTTAACGACTCATAAGTGTGGATAATATTTTTCAAAGTTTTACTGCCATTGTGTTTGTTTCGATTTCAGATGGGCGACATCTCCGGGAATTGGTGCGAGCCAAACATTAATCATTTACCGTCAAATGATAGAGGCGTACGCTGGAGAGAAAGTAATATATATTAATATATTTTAAGTAACGTTTATTTAACTTATCCACTTACAGTATGTGATGTGAATTGACTCATTATGTTATATTGTGCAGTTCTTGTGGATGCCGTATTCTGCAATAAACATTGCAACCCTTATTCCTCAGAGTGTTCACGCTGAAGCTCATATGTGGTGCATTAACACGCCGGTGCTCAACTTCTCCACCGTTGAGTGGTACAACGGTGATCGAGTTATGCGACAATTTGGATTTAAACAATTTGTACCGGTCGAGCCACAACAGTTTGCTGATGTCCACGGTAAGACCATGCAGGGGAGACATACATTAGATTGGAGCGTGGAACATCAATGTTATGTAGCACTATGGAATACCCGGTACGATAGGCGGCCTGAGATGCAGTCCTGCATGTATGACTTCAGTCCCTCGACTGAATATATGCAGTGGTACATGAATCGATGGCGTGTTTATTTATATGGTGGGCAACTTATGATAGTACCAGGTCACGGCTACAGACGTGGAAATCAACCTACGGGGGAGGTAGAAGATCAACATATGGCGGAGCCCGACTCGGAGAACCAAGTTTTCAACACATCGGACCAATGGGTTGACGCTTTTTGTGATGAGTCCCAGAGCAGTTCATATAACCCAAACATAGGTGGTTCGAGTTCATATAACCCGGACATGGGTGGTTCGAGTTCATATCACCTGGACATGGGTGGTTCGAGTTCATATCACCCGGACATGAGTGGTTCGAGTTCATATCACCTGGATATAGGTGGTTCGAGTCCATTTCACCTAGAGCAACCACCGACATCATTTGATATGTTTGGTAATAACATGTACTCTACCCCACCTCAAGCCACGATTGACCCCGTTGCCAATCCTTCAGATGTGTACAATACACCTCAACGTCCACCCCGTCAACGAAGACCCGTAAACCGTTATACCCCGAACGATGATACCACTCCTGGTTCTTTCCAATTTTAAGTTATGTAAATTTTAAGTATTATGTCATGTTTGTTGTATTGGTTTAAGGTTTCACAACTTATATATTAGTCTTTTTTTATTTAATTTATTATAATATCTTTTAAAATATTAAAAGTTGCAACTATTAATTTGAAATATTATTTTAACACTAAATAATACAAACTTTATTTCTAAAAGATCATAAAATAGACAAACCTCAGGTACAACATTTAATTTCTTTCAGATCGTGAAGATTGGCCAGTGTAGACGTTTGCATGGGGACATTTGCTCCGATTGTGGCCAACTATTCTACATATGGTGCAACGCTTTGGATCAACTTGTTCTCTTATATCCATGTCATTTCGAATCCTCATTGTTGTCGGTCTACCTTTGACTCTCCTACGTAGTGACCGATTTGGCAACATCTCGAATGCAGGCGGTTGTACTTCCCATGTCGATATATCCCTTAATACGGGGAACTCGTTACCCCAAATACGTAACGTACGTTCAAGTGTGTACACATCGTCTATATATTGTTCGACATTCAAACTATAGGTAGCACAAGCTGCAACCACATGCGCATATGGGTACCGTAGTGTTTGGAACATCCCACACTCACACCGCCTGTTTCAGAGATCAACTCCATATGACCGTGGCGGGATCCCTGACCGACGACTGATATACTCTGTCACTCGAAAAGTTTCCAAATTTCGAGAATATAGTTCTACATTCATCAACCTAGCCCTTTGAGTGTTATCTTTCATGGCATCTCTGATTTTTTCGACGTACACGTGTCCTGCCTCTAACTGATTTGCTTGTTTCAACCCCATTTTTGGCATTAAGGTTGCTAACCTGTAAAATGTGGCTGAAAAAACAGCTGAAATTGGCAAGTGACGCGTACGCCTTAAGATAGAGTTAATGGCTTCAACAAGGTTAGTTGTCATATGACCATAACGGTACCCCTCGTCAAAATACTGAGCCCATTGCCACGGCTCCATGCTACCCAACCACTGTCTAAGAGAAGGTTTGGACCCCACCATATCAGTCTCTAACCTCGCCAACTTATGTCTGAATCGGTGTGCTTCCAGCTCGTATCCTATGTATGTATTTCGATAAAATGCCTTAAAATTAGGAAATGGACTTGAAATAATTATAAATACGAATTTAAATATGATATTTTTACCCATGTTCACAATTTGTTTGCGCCAATCTCTGTTCTTATACTCATTGTGGAAGTTGATAGCGATGTGACGAATACAATAGACAGACCTCCATGGAACCTCCGATTGCCGAATTGCAGCAATAAGACCCTTCGATCTGTCGGATATAATGCAAATGTTGTCTTGCTTGACAACGTGTCTTCGTAAGTTTCGAATGAAATATGCCCATGATTCAGAGTTCTCAGATTCTACGATGGCAAAAGCGATTGGTAGTACATTTCCGTTACCGTCTTGTGCAACTGCAATCAGAAGTATTTGCGTGTATTTTCCATAAAGCCATGTTCCATCAACTTGCACTAGCGGTTTGCAATAGGAGAATGCCTTAACACATGGATCGAAAGTCCAGAATAGTCGATGAAAAACTCTTTTTCCAACTTCCAATTGTCCATTAGGGCCTCTATAAGGCAAGGTTTGCAAGTCCACGACAGTTCCTAGGACGTACTCCACCATTGCTGAAATCCAACTCTGAAGTTCATTGTATGACTCATCCCAGTCGCCGTACAATTGTTGCATGGCCATTTGTTTCGCCCACCATGCTTTCCTGTATGACACTTTGTACTGAAATCGAGCTTGCATGTCTGCAATCAATGTCGACACAGGAATGATTGGGCTATCTTTCACTAGTGGCATGATACAGTTACAAATACTTTTGGCATCTAATTTTCGGTGGTCTTGAGACATACGTGCAACAGTACATGTATGACGCCCTTCTAATTTTCGTATTTGCCACTGTTGAGTCCTCTGTATGAATGCAGCACGAACTCGCCAACCACACCCATCATCAGCTCTCCAACATTCCCCAACATATAAGGTCGGTGTAGATTTGGCAACCTTGTAATCAATCGACAACTTCATGCTATATTGTTTGATGGCAAACACACAATCTGCCTTGTTCTCGAACTGTTGCCCAACGAACAACTCCTCCATCTGTAAATTTGATGCTAATCTATGAGCAGGTACTATATCAGGGTACTCAGGGAACTCCGATGCATGCGCTACATCTGGATCTACGCTCAACATGTCGCCGCCAGGTTTATTTCGTAAAATGATGCCACGACTCGGATTACTGAATGAAGGGCCGTGAACACCTTCAACCTCCTCCGGGCCTTCATCATCGATATCGTCTGGAACCTCATCAACATCGGGGTCACTAAAATCTTCAACGTCTTGATCAGAATCTTCACCAGTATTGGTCATTTCTCTGACATTTGCCTCTGTGCTTATTATCACCTCGGGATGTATTTGTAGACGGGGACCGATGGTAGGGTTGTTGTATGAACTCCCACCATAATTAGGAATTTCGGGTATCTGCGATGTTCCACCGCATTCTGCATGGTCTGTCCATCTAACATTAAGATCAAAGTCAAATTCGCGATGTTGACTTATTGGACTAACATTCTCAACAGGCTCTAAGTCTGCTAACTCAGCAAATAATTCAACTGGTTGAGGATTCTCACTCCCAGTCGACCACCATATTTCCATCATAGTGCCCAAGTCATCATCATCTAACAGCTGCATCGCACAAAATTTGAACGGATCTGTAGAGATTGGAAACTTGTAAAATAATTTGGACATCGCCATTCCACAACGGATAGCTATTTTCGCACTGATCTTCCTTTTCATTTCTGCTAGCTTCACGTTTTTTTTGAATCGCAAACCTACTCTTTGCCGACCTTGAAATACACAGCCAATATCACCTTCTAAAATTTCACCATCAAAAACAACATACACTAAAAACACCTCATTATTCATTTTTAACAGATTTTTTCAACTTTCATACTGAACACAACAACTACACCTACTCTATATATAGAAGAGAACCAAGAGGTGGAGCCATAAAGAATGGCTCCACCAAAATACTATGATTTTTGAGAGTATAGGGGGCCCTATAGCAAATTTACCATTTCTTGGTGGAGCAAAATAATTTTACCATTTTTAAGAGTATTGTTAATATTTAAAAAATAATATTTAAATTTAAAAAAATTAATTTAAAAAATATACATTTAAAATTTATAAAAATTAATTTCAAAATTATATATTTAAATTTATAAAAAATAATTTCAAAAAATAATATTTAAAATTAAAAATTTAATTTAAAACTTAAAAAAAGAAAAAAATTAAGAAAAAGACAAAATTAATTTTAAGAAAATCATATATTTAATATATTTTTAATATATTTAAATTTATTAATAGTCACATCACTGACATGATGTGACTAGTTATAATAAATATATATATTTTAATTTAAACTTTAAAATTTAAATATATATATATATATATCTAAAGTTAAAAAAATTTAAAAATAATATTTAAAATTGTCAAAAATATATTATAAAACATTTTAAATATATATTACAAAATTTTTAAAATTAATAATAAAATAAATAAACAAAATAAAATAAGAAAAAAACATAAAATTTCAAAAAAGGAAAAAAAAAGGAAAAAGACAAAATTTAAAAATATTTAAAATATTATGATTTCTTATATTATTAAAAAATTATTATTTTTTAAATGTATTAAAAATTTGTATTTAAAATTTTAAAAAATAATCTCAAAATACATATCTCAAATTTACAAATATTATAAAACTGATAATTTCAAAACTAATTGTATGTTAAAAAAAGAATTTAAAAATAATATTTAAAATTGTATGTAAAATTAATAAAATATTAAACATACATTTCAAATATTATAAAACTAATAATTAAAAAATTAATTTGAAAAATATACTTTTAAAATTTATAAAAAAATAATTTCACAAATATATATGTAAAGTTAACAAATAATTTTAAAAATAATAATTAAAATTTTAAAAAAATATTGTAAAACATTCTAAATATACATTACAAATCTTTTTAAAATTAATAATATAAATTAAAAAAACAAAATAAAATAAGAAAATAATATATCTAAAGTTAAAAAATTATTTTTAAAAATAATAATTAGACTTTTAAAAAATATTATAGAATATTTTAAATATACATTATAAATTTTTTAAAGTTAATAAAAAAATAAAACAAAATAATATAAAGAAATAAAAGAAGTAAAAAAAAAAAGAAGATAAAATTTATTAATGAACAAAATAAAAAAGTAAAAAATAAATATGAAAATAAAAGGAGAAAAAAAAAAAAAGGGCTGGGGGTGTCAGAAAAGTGGTAGCGCCATTTGAAATGGCTCCACCAAGAAAATGAATAATTGCAATTAAGGTCCCCCAAACTTTTCAAAAGTTTAAAAAAGGTTAAAAATGTAAAAAGAAATTAAAGAAATTGTATTTACCAATTTCAAAAGTTTAAATATTTTTATATTATTAAAAATATAGTTAATATTTAAAAAATAATATTTACAATTTGAAAAAATTAAATTACAAAATACATTTTTAAAATTTATAAAAAATTAATTTCACAAATATATATCTAAAGCTAAAAAAAATATTTTTAAAAATAATAATTAAAATTTTAAAAAATATATTATAAAATATTTTAAATATACATTACAAATTTTTTAAAATTAATAATAAAAAATAAAACAAAATAAAATAAGAAAAAAATCAAAAAAGTAAAAAAATAAAAAATAAAATTTATTAATGAACAAAATAAAAAAGTAAAAAATAAATATGAAAATAAAAGGAAAAAAAAAAAAAGGGTGGGGGTGTCAGAAAAGTGGTGGCGCCATATTGAATGGCTCCACCCAGAAAAGGTTTATTTTTTTTTAGGTCCCCCGTTTTTCCAGAACTCTAAGTATTTCTCTGGTATTTTATACAGGTGGCGCCATTCAATATGGCTCCACCAAAAAATAATTTTTTAAACCCTTTTGCTGACGTGGCACTGTGGTGGCGCCATATGATATGGCTCCACCACTTTTTACTGTAGAAAACGGGTCATTTTTGTATTTAATTAAAAATGAGGGTTATTTTGATAATTAATTTATTTTTTTGGGTTAATTTAGTAAAAAAGCCTTTTCTTTCGGTTCTTGTGGTGACTTTTGTCCGATCTTCACTTTTTCTTTTGTTTGTCGATGACTTGCGTGATAATTGTTTAATGGTTATGCATGTAGTGTATGTTTTAATTGGTATTGCTTGTTGATGTTTTGTGGGTCCCATGGTGGCCAGAATTTTTTGTTTCTTGTTGATTTTTCTACGTCCTACTTTTGTTGTTTCTGCATGAAACAGGGGCCTTATAAAACCTCTTGTATTCGTTGCATGTTTTCATGCATGCATGGTTCTGTTTCTCATTCTGGACACTGGGTTGATAACGGAGCTTGATTGATTCATTATTTTCATCCTCGGCGTGTTTTTTCCTGGTTCTTGATGGGAGTTTTATTATCATTTTGTTCTATTGTTTCATTGATGGTTCTACTTTGCATGATTCTGAAATTTTTTATGAAACCCTGATCGTGGGTCCCATGGTGGCCTTGAATATTTTTTCCGGTAGGATTTCTTTTATGTTTTTTATGCATGAAATCTTAGATCCTGCCAATGGCTACTGTGGAATCTTTTTGGTTGTTTTTTTGCATGCATGAGGGCTTCTTATTTATTTTCTTTACGTGATTCAGCAGTTTTCTGGGTTAAACCTAGCTCGTGCTTTCGTCTCTTTCCTTGCTGGTTTGCTTTTATTTTTGTTTAACGGGCGGTTTTGTTTTATTTCTCCTCAACCTGGTTCGGCGTGGTCTTGGTTGATTTTCTTCTTCGTGCGGCCCGGTATTTCATGTTTTATATTCTTTTAGTTTACTGTTTTATTTCTTTTAGTTTGTGTATTTGGTGGTTTGAAGGTGTTTAGTTTTATTCTTGCGTTTTTCGTGTTTTTCTCTGTTTTCTTGTATTTTTGTTGTTCTTGCTTTCTCTGTTTTTTTTTCTTCCTTTCGTCTTCTTATGAATCAAATCGTCCGTTTGAGAACTAGCTCTTGACCAACGCTGGCGATTGGAGTATCTTTCAAGGCACCCTCGCTGTTTGAGTATGACTACTGGATTGAAAGGAAGTGATCCTGATTTGCAATAAGAGTTAAATCGGCTGATGAATTAATTTGTTGATCGAAAGATTGAAGTGTTTCAAAAAAAGAGTCTGCCCAAGCAAGAAGGAGTTTGCTGGACAAGGTTTCATCTTGCAAGGAGTTGGCTGGCGTCCAGTCCAGCCAAAAGCAATGAAGATTATGTGCTGGAACTGCCGTAAGGTTGGAAACCCTGCGATGGTTCGTGATTTAAAGCAACTTCTCGTTGTAAATGATTCAAATATAATTTACCTTTGTAAGACTAAGATTAATACTAATCGTTTCTCTGATGTTCGTAAGAAGTGCAAAATGGAAGGATGTTTGGCAGTCAATGTTGATGGTAAAAGTAAAGGTTTAGTAATGATGTGGAAAGTTAGCAACATGGTAGAGATCCAAACCTACTCTAGCAACCATATTGATAGTTGGTCAAGTTTGAGAATGAAGGGCCGGTGAGGTTCATGGGTTTTTATGGTAATGCCGATTCCAACAAAAGACAAGGCTCATGGAATATGTTAAGAAGTGTGGGCAAGTCAGTTAAGGAAAAGTGGATCATCGGGGGTGATTTTAATGTGATCCTTGATAATACAAAAAAGAAGGTGGGAGGAGAAAGCCAATTGCTCTTATGGAGGATTTTCGGGAGATTGTGGATGAGCTCTCGATGGTGGATTTGAAGACCGACAATGGATGGTTTACATGGGTTAATAACAGGGAGGGTAAAGCGATGGTTAAGGAGAGACTTGATCGTTTCCTATTGTCCGCAAATGACGTGAATAGCTTCCCCTTTTTAGGAACCAAAGTGCTCCGGCAATCTAGCTCGAATCATGATGCAATTATGTCGGATACCGAAGGTAGAAGACCGAGGGAGAAAGCTAAAGACCCAAGACTTTGTTTTAAATATGACGCGTGTTGGGCTAAAGAGGATGGAGCAAAAAAGATTATTAAGGATGCGTGGGAAAAACGAACTCAAGATGCTTTGGAAAAAATTGAATTAGTTGGCAAAGAGCTTGGAAGCTAGCAGTATAAGAAGTTTAAACAAATGCGAAATCAAATTGGTACCATGCAGGCGCATATAAATAGAATGATTGATAGTCAGGGAAGTAATTACGATGGGAAAATGGTTAAAGCTATGAGGTTGAGGCTTGGTAACCTACTGGACAAAGAGGAGAAATATTGGGCACAACGATCGAGGGTCAAGTGGCTAAAGGAAGGTGAGGGGAACACTCGGTTTTTTCACGTGAGAGCTACAAATAGAAGGAACAAAAACACCATAGCTAGACTTAAGGATATGAATGGCTACTGGCGTGAGAACACAAAAGATATATGCAAGGCTATCAGGGAGTATTTTCAACATTTATTCAAGTCAAACTTAGATTCCAATACTATGTTAAACCTTGATTATATTGAGAGATGTATTTCAGGGGAAACTAACGAAAGACTGTTGAAGAATTTTACGGACAGTGAGATCAAGGAAGCTTTCGATCAAATGGATCCTAGGAAAGCCCCGGGAATTGACGGTTTGTCGGGGAATTTTTTTAAAGAAAATTGGAATGTGGTTGGGGATGATATTATTAAAATGTCATGATATTCTTAAGGGTGATAAAAATGTAGAGTGTCTAAATGAGACTATAATTGTCTTAATCCCTAAAATTAAAGAGCTTGTGGACATGACTAATTTTAGGCCTATCAGCCTATGTAGGGTGGTGTATAAAATCGTTGCCAAAGTGCCCGCAAATCAGTTGAAGGAAACTCTCCCGTTATGTATTAGCCAAAATCAAAGCGCTTTCGTTCCGGGGAGGATGATTCACGACAACATTTTGATTGCCCATGAGCTGGTCCACTATCTTCAAAGTGAAAAGAACGGGCCAAACAAAGGCTTCATAATCAAGGTCGATATGAGCAAAGCGTACGATCGAGTGGAGTGGACATTCATTGAAGAGGTGATGAAGAAAATGGGCTATGCAAATGAATAGGTGACGAAAATTATGAAATGCGTTCGATCGGTTCGATATGTGGTCAAATGCAACTCTATCCTTTCCGAGACGATCGTGCCCGATTGAGGCCTTAGACAGGGGGATCCTCTCTCTCCTTATCTTTTCTTATTTTGCGTGGAAGCATTTTCTAAATTATTAATTCGTGCTCAAAGTAATAACATGCTTAAGGGTATACGAGCTAGCATAAATGGACCTCGTATTAATCACATTTTCTTTGCTGATGATGCAGTTCTCTTTATTCGGAATAAAGAAAGGGACGTGGAGGAAATTGTCAAAATTATGGCCAATTTTAACCGTGATTCAGGCCAAGAGGTTAATAAGGAAAAATCTATGCTTATGTTTAGCCCTAAAACACCTGAAGCCCAAAGGCATCTTTTTAGCTCTATGCTTGGCATGCGTATTGTTGATAAACTTGATAATTATCTTATGTTACCATTACCTGTAAGTAGGAAAAAATCTTTAGCTTTTTCTAACATTATCAATCGATGCACATGTAGAGTGAAGAGCTGGACGGAACAACTACTTTCATACGGAGGGAAAGAGGTCTTCATCAAGGCGATTATTCAAGTCATTCCGACTTACGCTTTCTCTGTTTTCTTGGCCCCAAAAGGCATCATCGAGGAACTCCATGCTCAAATGAGACGGATGTGGTGGAGTAACAAAGACAAAGCCTGTGGTTGGGCAATGATGGAATGGGAAAGACTGTGTTTTCCAAAGGGAATGGGAGGCATGGGCTTTCAGGATTTGCACCTATTCAACTTAGCTTTGCTGGGCAGACAAGTTTGGAGGCTTATGACCCAAAAGGACACCTTATGTTTCAAAGTGTTAAGCGCCAAGTATTTCTCGGATAGGGTTATTCTCAAATATAAACAGAGTGACAAACCCTCCTTCACGTGGTCGAGTATAGCTAAGGCGGTGGAAGTGATTAAGGACGGCTTTATATGGCAAGTTGGTGACGGTGAAACTATTGATATTAGAAAAGACCAATGGGGGTTTGAAGGCGTCAATGGTGAGTTGGCTTGTCAGTCGCCCTTTACAAGTGATGAGAGAAAAGTCAAGGATCTTTGGGACCACAACAACAAGCGGTGGAAAAAGGAGAGACTCAATGAGATTTATGGAGAATATTTGGGGGACTGCATTTGTAAATTACCCATTTTCCATAATGAGATTAAAGACACCAGAACGTGGAGTCAAAATCCGCATGGGTTCTATACAACTAAGTCAGCTTATTCTTGGCTGATTCTAAAGAAAGCTGGTTTCAGCCCTTATAGGTTCTTTTGGCGTGCCATATGGATACTTAAAATGCTGCCAAAAATTAAAAATTTTAGATGGAGGATAGGCCAAAATATACTCCCAACTTTCGACAACATTGCCCGTATACGACAAGATTTCAACAATATCTGCCCGAGGTGCGAAAGCAAAGAAGAGACGATGATTCACGCAATGAAAAACTGCCCGAAGGCTCGTGAGATTCTAGTTGCTGGGGCTTTAAATAACAGGCTGCTAAGCGGAGACTACAAAAATTGTATCGACTGGCCCGAGGACGTGTTTAGAGAGCTCGACAATAAGGCAGCAGCAGATTTTTTAACACTCCTATGGAATAATTAGAATGACAGAAATAACATGGTGTTCAAAGGGACTATGGACGACACTAGGATTTGAGAAAGGGCGCAATCTTTAAGCAGTGATTTTAGAATTTTTAATCTGTCCAAGCCCTCGGTTATTACCTCGTCTCAGGTGAATAAAGGCTGGGAAAAACCTTTAGTGGGTTACATTAAAGTAAACGTGGATGCTGCTGTGTTGAAGGGATGCAGGGGCTTTGGTGCAATAGCAAGGGACCAGGATGGATTCGTCATTGGAAGTGGCTACAAATTCATTGAAAAGTTAATGGAGGTGATTTGGGCTAAACTGGAAGCGTTTAGTGAAATGTTGAAGTTGGATACTTGGTTAAAGGTGAATCATCTAATTGTGGAATCTGACAGTGCCAGGCTGGTAAATGCGATTAATAAAAGGGCGCAAGACATAACCATTTTGGGCCAGCGCATCAAGCAGGAGTGTATTTTTTTTAATTCTTTTCTTTCGGTCCAAATTATTGGATTAGACGTAACAGTAATATTGTAGCAGATAAACTTTGTAATTTAGCCATTAAACATAGGGCTGATTTGTATTTTGAAATGGATTATCCCTTGGAAATCCATAATTTTATTTTAAGTGATGCAATAAATTGAAGTAGGACCCTCGGGTCTTTTCTCTCAAAAAAAAGAATGTCACCTGGTAGTACATTGGCCAAGTTTTTTTTAGCTCTTTAGGGGGAGGTGATATTGAGGGAGCGCAGGGGTTGTCCAGGGCACTGCCCACGCCCATCTCATGCCCGGACGCTGGTGCCCCCCACCACCGGTTAGGTTCTCGACGGTCCTTCGGTGATCCATCTCGGCGATGCTCCGGCGATCCATCTCGGCGATGCTCTGTTGAGCCGTTCCGGCGGTGCTCCGGTGAGACATCCCGAAATATAGAAAACGGGGCAACAAGTTGTCCTAGTCCCTCCCATTTAGGAATAAGAGCCTCCGGCACCTAGGGGCCTTGGTCGAGCCGAAGAATCAGGCACCATCAGTTCCTTGGTGCTTGGATGCACGGTAGCCTCAGACACCATCGGCCGCTTGGTACATCGGATGTGCGAGAGCCTTGAGCAGCATCGGCACCTTGGTGCATCGGATGTGCGGGAGCCTTGAGCCATTCGGCACCTTGGTGCGTCAGATGTGCGGGGGCCTCGAGCCGCATCGACACTTTGGTACGTCGGATGTGCGGGAGCCTCGAGCAGCATCGGCACCTTGGTACGTCGAATATGCGGGAACCTCGAGCCATTCGGCCCCTTGGTGTGTTGATAAACGATAAATTATACATATTTTTACCTCATGTTTAGCCTAATTTCTGGATGAATTATTATTAATTTTGTGAGAATTGGTGCTCTTAACCCTTCTATTTCATGTTGTATACTTAGGAGAGCATAGGGAAGAGAAAAGAACAAAAAAAATGGATCGGAAACGAAAAAAATGGGCCAAATTGTGAAAATGACACAGCCCAAGAAGTCACCACACGGCCATGCCACACAAGGTCCAACACGGCCCAGCCCCGACAAGCACGGCCAGGCCACACAGCCGTGCCACCTCAACAGGCCCGAACACGGCCCTTATCGAAACCACACGGGCGTGGCACATGGGCGTGGCACACGGGCATGTCCCTGTCATGAGGAAGTGCAATTTCACTCGGATTTGGATACTTAGAGGCTAAGAAAGGCATCCCAAAGCTCTATATAAAGACCCTAGGAGGCAACTCTAAGGGGGTACTCTTTCTTCCAAAAAGGAGCGCCGTATTTCTACCAACACAAGGAGTGAAAGCAAGGAATTACTCTAAGGGAAGCCGATTGATTCATCCCAGAAGCCAGAATTCTACATCAAGACAGAAGATCTCCCTAAATTCATTCAGGGGTTTTGGGTTCTTTATGTTTTATTATCTTATTTCTTCTGAGATGTTTTCTTTATTAATTATGAACTAAACCTCTCAAATACTTGAGGGGGATGAAACCTAAGACAAATTTTGTTATTATTTATTCTTGAATTATATGATAAATACTTGAATTGTTCTTAATTATGTGTTCTTCATTCCTAATTTAATAATCCTAAGTATTACTTCAAGAAACTGATGTGCTTAGGTAGAGGAGCAAAAGTCCCTATTTTAAGAGTAGATCTACCATAATTAAGCGGAGTTGCATGCAACCCTAGACATAGGGCGACATAAATCTACTAGATTAGGGTCAAACCTAATAGGGGGATCCATAGATTGAATTAATGAAACCTAGGGGTGTTAATTAATAAAGAAACTTTAATTAACCACGGAGGATTAGTTGTTCTTATCCTCGACGGAGGTATTAACATAGGTTAGGGATCTCTACAGATCAAGTTAAGTGAAGAAATCGTCTAGTTCAAGAAGTTAATAATAAGTGAAGTCTAGGTGGATTCTCCCTTAAGTATTGCTTATATCAATCAGCTTTTCCTGAAAGTTTTCCCCAATTTACTTTTTGTGCACTTTTAGTTAGTTTTAGAATTAGTTTCAACCAATCCTCTTTTATTTTTAGGCTAGATAATAGAAAGGAAGTAAGTATTAGTACTTTTGGTTCCCTTGGGTACGATAACTCGATCTTGCCGCTAAACTATACTATTGTTCGATAGGTGTGCTTGCCTTTAAAATCGTGATATTAGTTAGTTTTTGGTGTGATCAGTTTTTATAAATTTTATTACTTAATATCGCGAGTATCAAGTTTTTAGCGCCGTTGCCGGGGAACTGAAATATTAAGAAAACTCGATTTCTATTACTTTAGCAATTACTATTTTTATTTATTTTCAGCTTTTATTTTTATTTTTTATTTATTTTAATTTTCTTCGCTTTTCCCCTCTAGGTATTTCTAGTTTATGACTAGAAATAACCCAGCAGGACCATTGCTTTTTGACGAAGATTTAGAAGCGACAGTTCGCAGAAATCGTAAAGAGATCAGAAGAAGCCTAAATTATCCAGAACAAGGACAAGAATAAAGGCCAGAACCTACAGAAGAGATGGAAGCAAATCAAAACATTCCACCACCTCTCGCAATAGCCGCACAACCAGCGAATCAAGATGAAGCTCCTCGTACTATGTATGATTATGCTAAACCTAGTTTGGTTGGTACTCAAGCTAGCATTATTAGACCTACTATTACTGCTAATAATTTTGAATTAAAACCTAACACTATTCAGATGATACAGCAATTGGTGCAATTTGATGGTTTACAGGATGAAGATCCAAATTCACACATAGCCAATTTTTTAGAACTTTGTGATACCTTTAAAATTAATGGCGTTTCTGATGATGCCATTCGTCTAAGGCTATTTCTATTCTCTTTGAGAAATAAAGCCAAACAATTGTTAAACTCTTTACCACGAGGCTTAATCACCACGTGGCAACAGATGACCGAAAATTTTTTACTTAAATACTTTCCTCCAGCTAAAACAGGTAAATTACGAAACAATATCTCTTCTTTTGTGCAGATGGATTTAGAAACACTATACGATGCCTGGGAGAGATACAAAGATCTTTTGAAAAGATGCCCTCATCATGGCTTACCTTTGTGGCTACAAGTTCAAACCTTTCACAACTGTTTGAATCCTTCAAAAGGCAAATGATTGATGCCGCCGCAGGAGGAACGATCAACAATAAAACATTCGAAGCAGCTTATGAATTTATTGAAGAGATGTCACTGAATAATTACCAGTGGTAAGTCATGAGGACAAAAACGACAAAAGCTGCAAGAGTTTATAATATTGATGCTGTCACTATGCTTACTAACCAAGTAGAACTTTTAAATAAAAAGTTTGATCATTTTGTTGGTTCTACGCAGGCACAGCCAGTGATACAGTGCGACGCAACCTCAGGAAATATGTTCAATTCGGACTATTCATCTTATGGATACAGCATAAAAACTGAGCAAGCCAACTATATGGGTAACAATTCTAGACCTCAAAATAACCCTTATAGTAATACTTACAATGCAGGTTGGAGAAATCACCCCAATTTTTCATGGGGAGGACAAGGAAATCAAAGACAACAGCCTCCTCCGGGATTTCAGCAGCCACCACCACAACAAGAGAAAAAGTCAAATCTTGAAGAGATGTTCACCAAATTTATGGCCGCATCAGAAACCCATTTCCAAAACACTGAAACGACACTAAAAAACCAGCAAGCATCAATTCAAGGGCTTGAGAATCAAATCAGTCAGCTTGCAAAATTAATTTCAGAAAGACCACAAGGTGGACTACCAAGTAATACTGAGCCAAATCCCAGAGAACATGTCAAAGCAATTACTCTAAGAGATGGGAAAGTACTAGCTGAACTAGAAAAGAAGTCTGCTCTAGAATCTTCAGGAGACAAGGCAGAGGAATCCAAGGAAAAGACTCCACCAACACTCAAGGAATACGGACCGCCCATTCCATATCCGGCAAAGTTGAAGAAAGACCGTACAGACACTCAATTCGGTAAATTTCTTGAACTTTTTAAATAATTACACATTAACTTACCTTTTGTTGAAGCAATTTTGTAGATGCTGAGGTATGCAAAGTATCTTAAAGAACTTCTAACAAATAAAAGGAAGTTGGAAGAGTTAGCCATAGTGGAACTCAACGAGGAATGCTCAGCTATTCTCCAAAATAAACTGCCGGTAAAACTGAAAGATCCAGGGAGTTTTGCTATTCCTTGTTTAATTGGTAGTTTACTTATTGATAAAGCCTTAGCTGATTTAAGCGCTAGTATTAATCTCATGCCTTACAAAATGTTCAAGCAACTAGGTCTAGGGGAACCAAAGCCCACTAGAATGAGTATTCAACTAGCTGATAGATCTGTTAAATACCCTAGGGGAATCATCGAAGATGTGCTAGTAAAGGTAGATAAATTTATATTCCCTGTTGATTTTGTTGTGCTTGATATGGATGAGGATATTGAGGTAGCTTTAATTTTGGGACGTCCATTCTTAGCCACTGCTAGAGCTGTTATTGATGTAGGGGATGATAAATTAGTACTTAGAATTGGTGAGGAAGAAGTCGTTTTTAAAATATATGATGCTATGAAATTTTCTAAAGAACAAGATGATTCCTGTTATTTTGTTGATATTATTCATTACTTTGTTCAAGATAATTTTCAGGAACTTTCTATCGCAGACACATTGGAACTGTGTCTTGTTCAAGGTGGGGGGGAAGATGAGGTCACCCCTGAAATTGAGGAAGTAAGAAAGGAGTTAGATTCTAATGAAATCATCACGAGACGCATAAGTTATGAAAGTATAAAGATGAATGATGAGTTAAGACAGAAACCTTCCATTGATGAACCCCCTAAATTAGAGTTAAAGCAACTGCCAGATCATTTAAAATATGCCTTTTTAGGGGAAGATTCAACTTTACCAGTTATTATCGCATCAGATTTAAGCATTGCAGAAAAAGAAGAACTACTCCATGTGTTAAGGGAGCACAAGCAGGCTATAGCTTGGAAAATTTCAGATATTAAGGGAATTAATCCTTCTTTTTGCACCCACAAAATTTTAATGGAAGATGAATATAAACCATCAGTGCAAGCTCAGAGACGATTGAATCCCAGCATGAAGGAAGTCGTAAAAGCCGAGGTAATTAAATTTCTAGATGCAGGCATTATTTATCCTATTTCTGATAGTTCTTGGGTAAGTCCTGTGCAGGTTGTTCCTAAAAAGAGAGGTTTGACCGTGATGTCTAATGACAAAAAAGAGTCAATACCTACAAGAACAGTCATTGGATGGAGAGTTTGCATTGATTATAGAAAGCTAAATGATGCAACTCGAAAAGATCATTTTCCCTACCTTTTATTGATCAGGTGTTGGAAAGATTATCAGGTCACATGTATTATTGTTTCCTAGATGGCCTCTCTGGTTACTTCTAAATCTCGATAGCTCCAGAAGATCAGGAGAAAATGACATTCACATGTCCATACGGTACGTTTGCTTATCGTAGAATGCCTTTTGGTTTATGTAACGCTCCTGCTACTTTTCAGCGATGCATGCTAGCTATCTTCAATAAATTTGTGGAAGACATCATAGAGGTATTTATGGATGATTTTTCAGTTTTCAGTAATTCTTTCCAACTTTGTCTTAATAATCTGAAAGGTGTTTTGATAAGATGTGAAGAGACAAATTTAGTGCTAAACTGGGAAAAATGCCACTTTATGGTTCAAAAGGGTATTGTATTAGGACATAAAATTTCTAGTAAAGGGATAGAGGTAGATAAAGCAAAAATTGAAACCATTGAAAAATTACCTCCCCCTAATTCAGTTAAGGCTATAAGAAGCTTTTTAGGACATGCCGGTTTTTATCGCAGGTTTATTAAAGATTTTTCTAAAATAGCTAAGCCTTAACAAAGTTGCTAGAAAAAGACGTGCTTTTCAACTTTGACCAAGAATGTTTAAAATCTTTTAACACTCTTAAGGAAAAGTTAGTTAATGCCCTGATTATGATTTCACCTGATTGGAATCTACCTTTTGAACTAATGTGCGATGCAAGTGATTTTGCAGTAGGTGCAGTTTTGGGACAGCGAGGAGACAAACACTTTCAATCGATCTATTATGCTAGCAGAACTCTGATAGCTACTCAAGCAAATTATACTACCACAGAAAAAGAATTGCTAGCTGTTATTTTGCTTTTGAAAAATTCAGATCTTATTTGATTTTGTCAAAAGTCATTGTTTATACTGACCATTCTGCTCTTCGCTTCCTTTTAACTAAAACTGATGCAAAACTTCGATTAATAAAATGGATTCTATTGTTACAGGAATTCGATTTAGAAATAAAGGACAAGAAAGGAGCTGAAAACTTGGCAGCAGATCACCTTTCAAGAATAGAAAACACACAACCCAAGTACCTCGATAAAATAAACGACTTGTTTCCTCCTAGCCTTAGTAGATGCAGCAGTTCCTTGGTTTGCTGATTTTGCAAATTATTTAGCAGCTAACATAACCCCAAAAGGGCTGACCCATCAGCAAAAGAAGCGATTCTTCGCTGATGTGAAAAACTACTTTTGGGAAGATCCTTTTCTTTTTTGAATTTGTGTAGATCAGGTTATTCGAAGATGCGTTACTGAAACAGAAGCATACCAGATTTTAAATCACTGCCATTCAAGACCCACAGGAGGACATCACAGTGGAGCTAGAACTGCTCATAAGGTACTCGAATCAGGCTTTTACTGGCCTACACTTTTTAGGGATGCCAACAGGTATGTGACCTCTTGTGATAAATGCCAGAGAACAGGTAATATTTCTCAACATAATGAAATGCCTCAGAGCTATATACTTTCATGCAAAATATTTGATGTATGGGGGTATTGATTTCATAGGTCCATTCCCTACTTCATTCGGGAATAAGTACATCCTAGTAGCAGTAGATTATATGTCAAAATGGGTGGAAGCCCAAGCCTTACCTACTAATGATGCTAGAATGGTAGTACGATTTTTGAAGAAACTTTTCTCTTGATTTGGAATACCTAGGATAATTATTAGTGATAGGGGCACCCATTTTTGCAATGCCCAGTTTGAAAAAGTTTTAAAAAGGTATGGGGTACACCATAGAATAGCTACGCCTTATCATCTACAAACCAGTGGCCAAGTCAAAGTGACAAATAAGGAACTAAAACACATCTTAGAGAAAACAATAGAAATAAATAGAAAAGATTGGTCAAGAAAGATAGACGATGCTTTATAGGCCTATAGAACTACTTTTAAAACACCCATAGGTACATCTCCCTATAAACTTGTCTACGGAAAAAGTTGTCATCTGCCATTTGAACTTGAACATAAAGCATTTTGGGCTATCAAATTTTTAAACCTTGATTTCAAGCTTGCAGGTGAGAAAAGATTAATGCAGTTAAATGAACTAGATGAATGGCGTTGCAATGCCAATGAGAGCTCACGACTATATAAGGAAGCCATGAAGCAACGTCATGACAAACGACTGAAACAACCTAAGCAGTTTAAAATAGGTGATCTTGTCTTACTCTACAACTCAAGGCTGAGACTATTTCCTGGAAAACTTAAGTCAAGGTGGTCAGGTCCATTCAATGTTCAAACAGTCTTTCCATACGGCATAATTGAGGTAACTCACCCTAACCACGGTACGTTCAAGGTAAACAGCTATAGGCTTAAACATTATAGAGATGAGAATTTTAAAGATAATAGGGAAGAGCTTCAGCTCCACGAAATCCCTTCATGATACATCCAGGTAGAGTCGAGCTTAGACTCTAAATAAGCGCTTCTCGGAAGGCAACCCGAGCACTAACTTAGTAACTTTTCTTTCTTTAAAATTTTAGTATTTTTCATACATCAACTAACCCTTTTTAAATATAGAAATTTAGGACTACACGACCTTGCCCACGGGCGTGCCTAAGGCCGTGTGAACATTTTAAGCAGAGACACGATCGTGCACCCAAGCCGTGTGTAAACAGAGCATAATTTTCCCAAAAGCAGGGCTACTGACAAATCGACACGGCCGTGCAACATGGCCGTTGAAACCTTTCAACTTAAACACAGGCTTACACAAATCCACACGCTCGTGTCCCCAGACCGTGGCCAACACTGTCAATTTAGACACGGCCATGTGACTACCTATATGACCGTGTGCTTAACGAAGAACCAATCGCAAACGGCCATGCGATCGCTCACACGGATGTGTGAAAAGCGAACACGATCGTAAACGGCCGTGTGAGATATCAACACGGGCGTGTACTTTAAACCAAGCGCCAAAACCACCAAATTTCGAATCACACGGGCAAACCCCGAGTCACACGGGTGTGTTCCATGCCCGTGTGACCCAAAAACTATAAATAAGAGGTCACTATTCACTTTCTCCTTCACTCAAGCCCTAAATCCTCTCACCCAAACTCTCCCCCAACCACCGTAAACGCCGCCTCTGACCCTCGAAACACCACCATGCTCGTAAAAGACTATCCCATGCCTGTCCAAAACCCCCACGACCGTTTGGAACTTCCCCCACGACCGTGCACATCTTCTATTTGGTTCTATTTTTCTCATTTTTCTCTTTAATTTTTATTAATCTGCTTTATTTATTTTTCCATGTTCAGATTTAGAATTAATTCAAGCATGGAATTAGTTACACTAGGATGAATAATCTAGAATAGTATAGAACATTTCATGATTGCATGCAACTTAACATCACACTTGATTGCCATTTTTCTTATGCATTTAGTATAAATACATACTCATGTTGCCTATTTTTTTATATCACATTAGGATGAATAATCTATATTATTTAGGTCAATCCCCATTTTATGTTTTTAGGAACATCGTTATTTTAATCTTCCTTGTATTACATTTATAGTCATTTTCATTTTAATTTTAGGACTACTGCTTGTTATTTTATTTTTTTAGGCATCATGTCATTATCGCGCGATAAAAAAGCTGCTGTTCCCACCTCAAAGAAACGCAAGGGACCCGGTGGTTCGCCCTCGTGACCCATTACTGAAAACCGCCATCCTTTTCTTTCAGTTTTCGCAAGCTTCCCAAGAGGAGCGATACGAAATACTTCGAGTTCGCATTATAACTGCTGGCCGATGCATAGATTGGGCCGCCCTCGAACAAATACACCTAGTGGACGAAGTCAAGGCCCTATTGATGACCGATCCATGTGAGTAGTTTTTCCAGATCGTGGAGCCCATATACCTAGAACTCACTCTCGAGTTCTGCTCCACTTTCCATCTTTAGACCGTGATGAGCAGATATGATGATCCAGGAACAGTCCAGTTCCGCTTGGGAGGTCTCGTACGACAGCTTAGTATCCTAGAATTCGGCATAGCTCTCGGCCTCTATACCGAGCAATTTATGGAAGAGGAGGACCTCTCTACGCTTCACCACCACATTCATTTAGCACCATCTAGGTGTTGGGAGGCCCTAGTCCCTGCATCATCAACATACGACTCTAGTCATTCTAAAGTGACTAAGCTTATCCCGGCCCTGAGGTATCTACATTCTCTTCTTGCACACATACTGACCGGCAGGGGAGAGAGCACAGGGTCGTTCGTACCCACAACACCTACTTCCTATGGTGCATGGCGAACGCACACGTCATTAACTTAGCTTACTTCATCGCCCATGCAATCCAACATCAGATAAAGAGGCATCGCAAGGGCGTAGTTTCTATGGGCCCGTACATCACGAGATTAGGTCGTTATTTTAGCCTATTCAACACTGTAGCCCAGACATCCTCATACACTTTGATGGGCCAGATGTCCCCTCAGGGCATTCAGACCATGCTTCACATGAGGATGATCGAGTGGAGGCCAGGAGGCAGCCCCTTCCAGTATCGCCTTATCTAGGAGGGCGAGGATCCTGAGGACATTCCTGATGATGTCCCACCACCACCACAGGAGGAGGATACACCCACCGAGCCACCACCCCTTCGTCGCCCATCTCATGCAGCAGCTTCATACGCTGACATATCTAAGCACCTATCACGATTCGAGCAGCAATGCTTCCAACGCTTCGACCACATCGACGCCACACTATAGCAGATATGCCAGTACCTTCACATCACTTCCCCACTGCCACCGTGTGATCCACCTGAGGATTAGAGATTTCTATTCCTCCTAACTTTATTCTTATCTTAACTTTTATTTTAACACTGATCCCTATTTTTACCTTTTCCTTTCTTCTACCTTTATTTTCCTTTTTCTTTTTATTTTTAATTCATTTTATCTTTTTCATTATTTGAATATTGGTATTTTTAGAACTTAGTTTATTATTTTTCTTTTATTTATTTTTCTATCTTTCATATCGGCCAATCCCTAACGAGTAATCTCTCTTAATCCAAATTTCCCACGACTAATAAATACTTTCACAGTTTCAAAGAAGCTTTACAGCTCAAATCTCTACGAAAATGGGAACACCCTGCCACAAGTGCCAACTCTTTCAATCTCCGTCTCACTAATCCATCCAAAGTAGGGAGTTTCATACATTTCCCTATCTTATGATCTTGTGCTTTTATTACTACTAATGTTATCTTTGTACATTGAGGGCAATGTACATCTTAAGTGTGGGGGGGGAATCTATTTTCAGTTTTTACACTCTCTTTGAAATCCCTGAACTTTTTTACTAACATTTTGCATTGTTCTCAAATTTTCACTTTCACTCTTTGCATTATCTTCAATCTCCTATTAGGAATATATTCTGATTGATTTATGATTTTTATTAATATGAGAGAATTAAGACATAGGTGCTTGTACTTTGATTATTCAAACTTTAAAACATTAGGGAATCAAGCATGATAAGTTGAAATTTTTTAGAACCCCAATTTTTTTCATAAGTTATTTTCCTTAATTCTAAGTGCTATCTTGAGATTTGAAATTCACAGGATTGACATCAAAAGCCATAATTCTGGTGAGATTTTTGAGCCTTTTGAGCATACATTCTTTCATGCTCACTTTTATTATTACTTTGAGTGAGTCAATACTGAGTTGTTATTCTAGAACTTGCTTTGATTATATATGTCAAGACCACATCATTGATTTGATACACTGAAATGATAAAGGCACCTAGGATTTAACCCACTTACTCCACAAAAGCTTACCTCCATAAATTAACCCTTAATGAACCCCATTGAGCCTAACAACCTTTTCTTTGACTTACCTCTAATATTAACCTTTCACCCTTTTTTTTTATTCCATTCGATTAATTTTGACCCCTATTTTTGTCGAGATTTGAGTTGAAATTTTCATCTAGCTTTATTCTCTTTTCCAGATTGTAAAATTTTATCCAATTTATTGTATTGTACTTGAATTGTTCTTAAAAAAAAAGAGAAAACGTATGTACTAATTCAGTTGTAATATGTAATAGTTCAAATAGTTTTTGCATATTTCTATTTTAAGGCTACCAAGGCAGAAATGATGTTATTATAAGAATTAGCTCGAGAAATATGTTCCAGTGATAGAGATTTTTCTAGCTAGATAATTTTTCAATTCAATCTCGATTTTAACCCTCTTTTGAAGCTTGTGATAGCACCCCTAACCAAGCCTCGTTACAACCATTACAAGACCTTTTGATTGATGTGTCATGTCAATTTATAGTGGTGGAGATGTGATTTTCTTACAAGCCTATGGTAATAGCTTTTCAGGTTAACTAGAGAGTGCTTAATTCTTGAACCCTAAACACTTCGAGTGGATAAAGTGAATCTTTAGTGAGGATGTCAACTCCTGTTAATTAAGATGGAGAGATAATTACTTAGGAGAAGGGAGAAAACTTATGTTTCAATGATAAAATTCTCAACTTAGAGTGATTGAGTCTTTAATGTTCTTTTGATTGAAATTTCATTGTATGATTACTTGTGGATTAGTTTGAAATATTATTGATAAAGATTGTAAGTTGAGAAGAATGATTCTTTATTAGGGATTGAGATTTTGCTTAAGGACAAGCAAAGGCTTAAGTGTGGGGGTATTTCGTAAACGATAAATTATACATATTTTTACCTCATGTTTAGCCTAATTTTTGGATGAATTATTATTAATTTTGTGAGAATTGGTGCTCTTAACCCTTCTATTTCATGTTGTATACTCAGGAGAACATAGAGAAGAGAAAAGAAAGAAAAAACGGTCCAGAAACGAAAAAAATGGGCCAAATTATTAAAATAACACGGCCCAAGAAGTCGCCATACGACCGTGGCACACGACCGTGCCACACAAGGTCCAACACGGCCCAGCCCCGACAAGCACGGCCAGGCCACACGGCCGTGCCACCTCAACAGGCCCGAACACGGCCCTTATTGAAACCACACGGGCTAGAACACGGGCGTGTCCCTGTCATGAGGAAGTTCAATTTCACTCAAATTTGGATACTTAGAGGCTAAGAAAGACATCCCAAAGCTCTATATAAAGACCCTAGGAGGCAACTCTAAAGGGGTACTCTTTTCTCCCAAAAAGAAGCACCGTATTTCTGCCAACACAAGGAGTGAAAGCAAGGAATTACTCTAAGGGAAGCCGATTGATTCATCCCAGAAGCCAGAATTCTATATCAAGACAGAAGATCTCCCTAAATTCCTTCAGGGGTTTTGGGTTCTTTATGTTTTGTTATCTTATTTCTTATGAGATGTTTTCTTTATTAATTATGAACTAAACCTCTCAAATTCTTGAGGGGAATGAAACCTAAGACAAATTTTGTTATTATTTAATCTCTTTTATTTTTAGGCTAGATAATAGAAAGGAAGTAAGTATTAGTACTTTTGGTTCCCTTGGGTACGATAACTCAGTCTTGTCGCTAAACTATACTATTGTTTGATAGGTGGGCTTGCCTTTAAAATCATGATATTAGTTAGTTTTTGGTGTGATCAGTTTTTATAAATTTTATTACTTAATATGCGAGTATCATGCGTCGAATGTGCGGGAGCCTCAAGCAGCATCGGCACCTTGGTGCGTCAGATGTGCGGGAGCCTTAAGCCATTCGGCACCTTGGTGCGTCGGATGTGCAGGAGCCTCGAGCAGTATCGGTACCTTGGTGTGTCGAATGTGCGGGAACCTCAAGCAGCATCAGCACCTTGGTGCATTGAATGTGCAGGATCCTCGAGCAGCATCGACACCTTGGTGCTTCAGATGTGCGGGAGCCTCGAGTAATTCAGCACCTTGGTGCATCGGATGTGCAAGAGCCTCGAGCCATTTGGGACCTTGATATGTCGAAAGTGCGAGAGCCTCGAGCAGCATCAGTAGCTTGGTGCTTCAGACGTGCGGGAGCCTCGAGCAGCATCGGCACCTTGGTGCTTTAGATGTGAGGGAGCCTTAAGCCATTCGGCATCTTGGTGTGTCGAATGTGCGGGAGCCTCGAGCCATTTGATACCTTGGTTCGTCGGATGTACAGGAGCCTCGAGCTATTTGGCACCTTGGTGTGTTGGATGTGCGAGAGCCTCTAGCAGCATCGAAACTTTCGTGCGTTAGACGTGCGGGAGCCTCAAGCCATTCAGCACCTTGGTGCATCGGATGTACGAGAGCCTCGAGCCATTTGACACCATGGTGCGTCAGATGTGCAAAAGCCTCGAGCAACATCAAAACCTTGGTGCGTCGGACGTGTGGGAGCCTCGAGCAGCATCGTCACCTTGGTGCGTCGGATGTGCGGGAGCCTCGAGCAGCATCGGCACCTTGGTGCGTCGGGTGTTAGGGAGCCTCGAGCTATTCGAGACCTTAGTGTGTCAGCTGTGTAGGAGCCTCGAGCCATTC
>CM035632.1:74877724-74887724 GCA_020496765.1 Gossypium stocksii | reverse complement strand
CACGCTAACCTACAACCTACAAAGGGTGTTAGTCAATTAAGACGGCAGGACGGTGGTCATGGAAGTCGAAATCTGCTAAGGAGTGTTTAACAACTCAGCTACCGAATCAACTAGCCCCGAAAATGAATGGTGCTTAAGCACACGACCTATACCTAGCCGTCGGGGCAACGGCCAAGCCCTGATAAGTAGGAGGGCGCAGCGGTCATTGCAAAACCAATGACGAGAGCCCGGGCGGAGCGACCGTCAGTGTAGATCTTGGTGGTAGTAGCAAATATTCAAATGAGAACTTTGAAGGCCAAAGTGGGGAAAGGTTCCATGTGAACGGCACTTGCACATGGGTTAGTCAATCCTAAGAGACGGGGGAAGCCTATCCGATAGCGCATCCAGCGCGAGCTTTGAAAAGGAATCGGGTGAAAATTCCTAAACTGGGACGCGATGGCTGACGGCAATGTTAGGAAGTCTAGAGACGTCAGCGGAGGCCTCGGGAAGAGTTATTGTTTCTATTTAACTGCCTGCCCACCCTCGAAATGACCGGAAGAGCACCGCACGTCATGTGGTGTCTGGTGGCCCCTGGCGGCCCTTGAAATTCTAGAGGACCGAGTGCCATCCGTGCCCGGTCGTACTCTGGTAAGCGATAAATTATACATATTTTTACCTCATGCTTAGCCCAATTTCTGGATGAATTACCCATTGATTTGTGTAGATTGATGCTCTTAAACCTTTAATTTCATGTTTTATACTCAGATGAGCTCAGGGAAGAGAAAAGAGCAAGGAACGGGCCAAAAAGGGGCAAATTAGGCCCAGTTCAGTAATCAACATAGCCTAGAGGTTTGCCACACAGTTGTGCCACATGGCCATGCCACTTTAACAGGCTCAAGCACAGCCTGGGCCTCGATCCACATGGGTGTGGCACACGGGCGTGTCCTTGTCGTGAGAAAGTTTAATTTCACTCGGAAAATGCTACTTATGGGCTAAGAAAGGCATTCCAAAACTCTATATAAAGACCCTAGGAGGCAACTATAAAGGTGTGCTTTATTCCCGCCAAGACGGGGAGTTAAAGGAGGGAATTACTTGAAGGAAAGCCGATTGATCCATCTCAGAATCCAAGATCTACATCAAGACAGAGGATCTCCCTTCAATCCTTTCAGGAGTTTTGGGTTTTCTTATATTTTGTTATTTTATTTCTTCTGAGATGTTTTCTTTTATAATTATGAACTAAAACCCTAAATACCTAAGGGGATGAAACCTAAGACAGATCTTGTTATTATTATCTGAGCTGTGTGATAAATATTTGATTTGTTCTTAATTGTGTTTTTAACTCTTAAATTGATATTTCCCGGATGTTGATTTAAGTTGAATATGCTTATGTAGAGGAGCAAAAGTCCCATTCATAGGAGTAGATCCAATACAATTAAGCAGAGTTGATCGCAATCCTAGAGATAGGACGACAAAAATCTACCGGATTAGAGTCAAATCTAATATTGGAGCCATAGATCGAGTTAATGCGAGATTAGGGGTTTTAACTAGAAAAAGATTTCAGTTAATCAACCTAGGATTAGTTGTTCTTATCCTCGACGGAGGTATTAACATAATTTAGGGATATCTACGGATCAAATCAAATGAAGAAATGATCTGATTCATAGTTAGATAACAAGTGAAGTATAGGTGGATTCTTCTTTAGGTATTGCCTTGATCAATTAGTCTTTCCCAAAAAGCAATCTCCCACTTTACTCTTTTTCGCTTTTTAGTTAGTTTAGTTTAGTTTACAACCAAACCCTCTTTATTTTTAGGCTAGATAATAGAAAGAAAGACATCACTAGTACTCATAGTTCCTTGGATTGGATATTCCGGTCTTGCTATTAACTATACTACTATTCGATAGGTGTACTTACCTTTTATCATGATATTAGTTAGTTTCCAGGTACGATCAGATTTTTTTACTTCATCACAAATCACGATCAAGTTTTTGGCACAGTTGCCGGGGAACTAAGATATTAGGAACACTCAATTTTTATTACTTTAGCATTACTATTTTTAATTATTTTCAGCCTTTATTTTTTATTTATTTACTAAAATTTTATTTGCCTTTTCCCTTCTAGGTATCTCTAGTTTATGACTAGAAGAAACCCGGGAGGACCATTGCTTTCTGACGATGATTTAGAAGCTACAGTTCACAGAAATCGCCGAGAGATAAGAAGAAGTTTACAATACCTAAAACAAGGACAAGAAGAAGAGCTAGAACCTACTGAAGAGATGGAAGCCAATCAGGATAATCAGTTACCTCCAGTAGTAGCTGCAAATCCTGTTGAGCAAAACCCTGCTCCGTGTACTATGTATGATTATGCTAGACCTAATTTAGCAGGCACTGAATCTAGTATTGTTAGGCCTACTATTGTTGCAAATAATTTTGAACTAAAACATAACACTATTCAAATGATACAGCAATTTGTTCAGTTTGATGGTTTGTAGGATGAGGATCCTAACTCGCATCTAGCCAACTTTTTGGAATTATACGATACATTCAAAATAAATGGCGTTTCTGATGATGCCATTCATCTTAGGCTATTCTCGTTCTTCTTGAGAAACAAAGCTAAACAGTGGTTAAATTCTTTACCACGAGGGTTTATCACTACATGGGAACAAATGACCGAAAAATTTTTACTTAAGTATTTTCCTCTAGCTAAAACAGCTAAATTGCAGAATGATATCTCTTCTTTTGTGCAGATAGATTTAGAGACACTTTACGATGCATGGGAGAGATACAAAGATCTCTTAAGAAGGTGTCCTCAACATGGACTACTTTTGTGGTTGCAAGTTCAAACCTTTCACAACGAGTTGAATCCTTCAACAAGACAAATGATCGATGCAGCTGCCAAAGAAACAATCAATAACAAAACACCAGAAGCAACCTATGAATTTATAGAAGAGATGTCACTGAACAACTATCAGTGGCAAGTCATGTGAACAAAGCCACAGAAAGCCGCGGGAGTTTTTAATATTGATGCCGTAACCATGCTTTCTAATCAGGTAGAATTTAAAAAAAAAAAGATTGATAATTTTGTTGGTTCTACACAGGCACACCTAGTAATGCAATGCGACGTAATTCAAGGGAATAGTTACAATCTGGACTACTCCAGCTACGGATATGGCACGAAAAACGAATAAGCCAACTATATTGGTAACAATTCTAGATCTCAAAATAACCCCTATAGTAACACGTACAATGCAGGTTGGAGAAATCACCCTAACTTCTCATGGGGAGGACAAAAAGAGAAAAAGTTGAACCTTGAAGAAATGCTCACAAAATTTATTGTCGTGTCAAAAACCCGTTTTCAAAACACAGAAACAGCACTGAAGAATCAGCAAGCATCCATTCAAGGACTTAAAACTCAAATAGGCCAGCTCACTAAGCTAATTTCTGAAAGACCGCAAGCTGGGTTACTAAGCAACACTGAGACTAACCCTAAGGAGCAACTTAATGCCATGCATACAATAGATGAGGAAGAGTTAACCAAAACCAACTCAGAGTCATGTAAGGAGACTGTGGCAAGTAAAGGTAAGGATGAGGTAAGTTCCAAAGAAGTAACTATCAAAGAGTATAAACCTCGTATCCCATGCCCAAATGCGTTAAAAAAAGACCACAAAGATGAGCAATTTGGTAAGTTTCTTAAACTCTTAAAGAAATTACATATCAACTTACTGTTTATTGAAGCTATTTCACAGATGCCAAATGCTGTTAAGTTTTTAAGAGAGCTATTGACAAACAATCGAAAGCTAGATGATAAATCTCATGTGGAGTTGAATGCAGTATGCTAAGCCATTTTACAGAATAAGCTGCCCAACAAACTAAAAGATCCAGGGAGTTTTACTATTCCTTGTTTACTCGGTAGTTTAGACGCCAAAAATGCTTTAGCTGATTTAGGGGCTAGTATAAATGTCATGCCATTTAAATTGTTTAAACAACTAGGTCTTGGAAAACCTAAACAAACTAAGATGAGCATCCAATTAGGTGATAAGACCATTAGATTTCCAAAGGGAATAATTGAAGATGTGCTTGTCAAAATTGATAAATTTATATTCCCAGTTGACTTTGTTGTTTTAGACATTGATGAGGATAGCAATGTACCCTTAATTCTAGGGCGACCCTTTTTAGCAACTGCTAGAACAATAATTGATGTAGGAACAGGTGAGCTTACACTACGTGTAGGTGATGACAAAGTTACTTTACAAGCTCGAAACTTGATTAAGACTGTTGCTAACAAAAATATAATGACGAGTCCTTAAAAAAACACTAATCTCACCACCCAACCTTCTGTGCAGGATACACTCCACATAAAGGTAACCCAACTACAGACAAATCCATCCAAGGGAAACGTGCATGAAAAATGAATGCTTCAGATTGAGGAACTAGATGAGTGGCTGAACTATCAACAAGACAAGCCCAAAACATGCCACACCAACCCAGAGCATCACCAAGACGACCTTCAGGTAAAAACGAATCAAATCCAGGTAGGGGATAAGGTAATCTTAGAAGAAGAAGATCCTCAAATCTTGAATTCAAAGGAGCACACAGGTGACACACCTTACTTCACGATAATAAAAATCTTCCCTTATGGTACAGTCGAGATAAATCATGAGTCACTCGGCACTTTCAAGGTAAATCAAACTTGACTCAAACCTTATTTTGATAATGAAACTGAAAATAGGTTAGAAGAGTTCCAACTCTTCAAACCACCATGAACGTACAAGCTCGAGTAGAGTCGAGCTTAGACTATAAATAAGTGCTTCTCGAAAGGCAACCCGAGAACTAACAAGTTTGATTTTCTTAAAATTTTAACTAACTCCTTAAAACTTAGATTTCCTAGGACCACACGACCGGACACACGGGTGTGCCTAAGACCATGGACACCCCACGGGTAGAAACACGGCCGTGCGATACTATCATGACCAAACCTATCCATTCATATACAGGTGTGTGATTTAAAACACGGCCGTGGGCAAAGCGAACACCAAAAGACACGACCGTACTATAAGGTCGTGTGACTCAACACGCCTGTGCCAATGAACCGTGGGCAAGACTGAGAAATTACCACGAGCATAGGACACTCCTTACCAACCAGCCGTAGCCGCACCGATAGGAGCACGAAACACATGGGCTAGACCTAGGCCACACGCTCGTGCCCAACGGCCGTGTGCCCAATTCCCTATTAATTTTATTTTATTTTTATTTTTATTCTATTCACTTTATATTTTTCCTTTTATTTTACACTTCACTTCTTATCGAGTAAAACTTAAATTCCCCACGCAGTTGTGCTTCAAGTTACCCAGGATCATAAACTTCAAGTAGTCATCTCTGCAATCTAGCTTTCACTACTTTCAAGGAATTCGTCCAATATTCAGGGAGTTTCATTTCTATCCCTATCTTATGATATTATGCTTCTATTGCTACTAATGTTATCTTTGTACATTGAGGGCAATGTATATCTTAAGTGTGGGGGGGAATCACTTTCACTCTTTGCATTACCTTTGAAACCCCTGAAAATTTTTACCACTAACTTTTTGCATTGTTCTTAAATTTCGAATTCTCACTTTCACTCTCTGCATTAGTCTCAATCTCCTATTAGTTGACTTATGATTTTTATTGATATGTTGAGAATTAAGACATAGGTATTATGCTTTGATTATTCAAACTTTAAGACATTAGGGAATCAAGCATGATAAGTTGAAATTTTTGAGAATTCTAAATTTTTCTAGGCTATTTCCCCTAATTTTAAGTATTATCTTGAGATTTAAAATTTACAGGATTGACATAAAAAAGCCATAATTCTGGTGAGATTTTTGAGCCTTTTGAGCATACATCCTTTCATGCTCACTTTTATTGTTGCTTTGAGTGAGTCAATATTGATTTGTTATTCTAGAACTTGCTTCGATTATACATGTCAAGACCACATCATTGATTTGATATACTGAAATGATAAAGACACCTATGTATAACCCACTTACTCCACAAAAGCCTACCTCCATAAATTAACCCCTAGTGAACCCCTTTAAGCCTAACAACCCATTCATTTGACTTACCCTTAAATTAACCAAAAACCAATTATTTTGATCCCTATTTTTGTCGAGATTTGAGTTGAATTATTATCTAGTTTTATTCTTTTTCCGTTCAATTTGTGAAGTCCATAAATATTAAATTTGTCATTATTTGATTTGTTTTTTAAAAAAAAACGTATGTATACTTCAGTTGTAATTCAATATTTTTGCATATTTCCATGTAATTTTTGAGCTACTGTTCTTAGACAAAATTATCCAAAAGAAAGGCTTTACACTAGAAATATGTTCAAGTGATAGAGATTTTTCTAGCTAGACGATTTTTCTATTCAATCTCGATTCTAACCCCCTTTTTCAGCTTGTGACAAGACCTCTAACCAAAGCCCCATTACAACCATTGGAAGACCTTTTGTTCGATGTGTCATATCAATCTATAGTGGTGGAGATTTGAGTTTCTTGCAAGCCTATGGTAATAACTTTTCAGGTTGACTAAAGAGTGCTTAATTTTTGAACCCTAAACACTTTGAGTGGATAGAGTGAATATTTAGTAAGGATGTCAAATATTGTTGATTTTGATTGAAAGGTAATTACTTAGGAGAAGGGAGAAAACCTATGTTTCTGTGATAAAATTCTCAACTTACAGTGTTTGAAACTTTAATGTTCTTCTGGTTGAATTTTCATTGTATAATTACTTGTGGATTAGTTTGAAACATTATTGATAAGGATTATAAGTTGATAAGAATGATTATTAACTGTGAGTTGAGATTTTGCTTGAGGACAAGCAAAGGCTTAAGTGTGGGGGTATTTGATAAGCGATAAATTATACATATTTTTACCCCATGCTTAGCCCAATTTCTGGATGAATTACCCCTTGATTTGTGTAAATTAATGCTATTAAACCTTTAATTTCATGTTTTATACTCAGGTGAGCTTAGGGAAGAGAAAAGAGCAAGGAACGGGCCAAAAAGGGGCAAATTAGGCCCAGTTCAATAATCAACACGGCCTGGAGGTTTGCCACGCGGTCGTGCCACACGGCTGTGCCACTTTAACAGGCTCAAGCACGGCTTGGGCCTCGATCCACACGGACGTGTCCCTATCGTGAGGAAGTTTAATTTTACTCGGAAAAGGCTACTTAGGGGCTTAGAAAGGCATTCCAAAACTCTATATAAAGACCCTATGAGGTAACTACAAAGGTGTGCTCTATTCCCGCCAAGACGGGGAGTTAAAAGAGGGAATTACTCAAAGGAAAGCCGATTGATCTATCTCAGAAGCCAAGATCTACATCAAGATAGAGGATCTCCCTTCAATCCTTTCAGAAGTTTTGGGTTTTCTTATGTTTTGCTATTTTATTTCTTCTAAGATTTTTTCTTTTATAATTATGAACTAAAACCTTAAATAACTAAGGGGATGAAACTTAAGACAAATCTTGTTATTATTATCTGAGCTATGTGATAAATATTTGATTTGTTCTTAATTGTGTTTTTAACTCTTAAATTGATATTTTTGGGATATTGATTTAAGTTGAATGTGCTTATGTAGAGGAGCAAAAGTCCCTGCATAGGAGTAGATCCAACACAATTAAGCGGATTTGATCACAATCCTAGAGATAGGACGATGAAAATCTGCCAGATTATAGTCAAATCTCATATGGGGAGCCATAGATCAAGTTAGTGTGAGACTAGGGGTTTTAACTAGAAAGAGATTTCAGTTAATCAACCTAGGATTAGTTGTTCTTATCCTCAACAGAGGTATTAACATAATTTAGGGATCTCTACGGATCAAATCAAATGAAGAAATGATCTGGTTCAGAGTTAGGTAACAAGTAAAGTATATGTGGATTCTTCCTTAGGTATTGCCTTAATCAATCAGTCTTTCCCAAAAAGCAATCTCCCACTTTACTCTTTGTCGCTTCTTTAGTTAGTTTAGTTTAGTTTACAACCAAACCCTATTTATTTTTAGGCTAGATAATAAGAAGAAAGTCATTACTAGTACTCATAGTTCCTTGGATTCGATATTCTGATCTTGCCACTAACTATACTACTATTTGATAGGTGCACTTACCTTTTATCGTGATATTAGTTAGTTTCCGGGTACGATCATATTTTATTACTTTATCACAAATCACAAATCACAAATCAGATTATGACTGAATGCCTCTAAGTTAGAATCTGGGCTAGAAGCAACGCACGCGCCCGTCGCCCGATTGCCGACCTGCAGTAGGGGCCTTTGGCCCCCAAGGGCATGTGTCGTAGGTGCAGTGACTGCGGCAGACAAGTCACAGACACCTCCTTGGAGCATAATTCCCACCGAGCAGTAGGTAGAATCCTTTACAGAGGACTTAAATACGCGACGGGGTCTTGTAAGTGGCAGAGTGGCCTTGTTGCCACGATCCACTAATATTCAGCCCTTTGTCGCTTTGATTCATCGCTCCCCTAGCCAATCCAATTCCCCCTCATACTTTTGCACGTCCCGACCCTGGAGTCCCCAGTGAGGGACTTGGTGTGCAGAGATAAACACTTGGGTCATTCCGCCCCTTTAGGGAACATGGCACATCGGCGGCTGCGGTAGTGCAAGTGCGAGCTCCCAATTCTTGGTGACTCCGGGCAGTTGTTCAATCTCCCCTTGTGTTTTTCTTGGGCCAAGTGTCAAATTTTCAATTAACAATACTAACTGTAAGTGGCCTAAAAAAGATGTCCCCATTTCAGACATGTGCTGGAGCCTCGGCCACCGAGGCACCAAGTGTAAAATTTTCAATTAAAAATACTAACTATAAGTGGCCTAAAAAAGATGTCCCCATTTCAGATATGTGCTGGAGCCTCGGCCACCGAGGCACCAAGTGTAAAATTTTCAGTTAAAAATACTAACTGTAAGTGGCCAAAAAAAGTGTAAGTGCAGGAGCCTCAAACACCATCGGCACCTTGGTGCCTCAGATGTGTAGGAGTGCCGAGTCCCAGTCCCAAAGGTAGAATCCGGATACTGTTACATGTTCAGTACCCAACAATGAATGAATTGTCCCAGTCCCTCCCTAATCCCCAATGGTAGAATTCAGATACTGTTACATGTTCGGTATCCAACAATGAATGAATCGTCCCAGTCCCTCCCCTTTTGTAACAAGAGCCCTCGACACCTTGGGCCCTCGGTCATGAAGTAGCCTCGTACATCATCATCCTCGTATGCTATCCCATGGTACGGGGCCTTCGGGCACCATCGACCCCTTCAATGTATGGGTGCATCGAGTAGCACCGGCGCCTTGCTGTGTCGGATGTGCGGGAGCCTCTAGTACCATCGACATCTTTGTGCGTCAAATGTGCGAGAGCCTCGAGCCATTCGTCACCTTGGTGTGTCTGATGTGTAAGGGCCTTGGGCTTCATCAGCACCTTGGTGCATTGAATATGCGGGAGCCTCGAGCCATACGACACATTGGTGTGTCAGATGTGCGAGAGGCTCGAACAGCATCTACACCTTAGTGCATCAGATGTGTAGGAGCCTCGACCAATTCGGCACCTGGCTACATCGGATATGCGGGGGCCTCGAGCCGCATCGGCACCTTGGTGCGTCAGATGTGCGGGAGCCTCGAGCCATTCGGCACCTTGGTGCATTGGATGTACGGGAGCCTCGAGCTGCATCGGCACCTTGGTGCCTCAGACGTGCGGAAGTCACGAGCTGCATTGACACATTGGTGCGTCTGATGGGTAGGAGCCTCAAGCCATGCGGCATCTTGGTGCATCGGATATGCGAGAGCCTTGAGTAGCATTGGTACCTTGGTGCGTCGGATGTGCGGGAGCTTCGAGCCATTCGGTACCTTGGTGTGTCAGATGTGCGAGAGGCTCGAGTAGCATCAGCACCTTGGTGCCTCAGACGTGCGGGAGCCTCGAGCTACATCGGCACCTTGTTGAGTCGGATATGCGGGAGCCTCAAGCCATCCGGTACCTTGCTGCGTCGGATGTAC